>PVIU01003754.1:0-139088 GCA_004026605.1 Ondatra zibethicus | reverse complement strand
GCACTCCCTCGTGGGGACCTTCCGGCCAGGCGCGGGCACACACTCACCCCTCTGGATGGCTGATCTCAGAGCCTAGCTCCAATTTCAAAACCGGCACATTTTATGTACGACCCACTTCATTTATACTAAGTTTTATTTCTAAAGTGCCCAACATTACTCCCTTCCCCTACTCATACCTGTAGGTTTCTTAGTGATCAAGAACAGTACAAGTCTAAGAAAGTAACAAGGTGGAGTTCTTGCTGTCAATGATGAGGGCCGGAGTGCAATCAACAGGCACATGCCTATAATTCCAGCATGCCCGCTCCAAGAGGGACAAGACAGGAGGATTACTGTGACTCCAGTCTACCCAAGAAAATTCGAGTTTCAAATTCAGGGAGAGACCCTGCCTCAAATAAATGGGTGGAGAGTGATAGAAGACACTGACACCCTCTTCTGACTTCTTTTTGCACACACACATTTACGTATACTCACACTGACAAGCACATACACACTAAAGAAATAAAAAATAACAATCACCAACCAAAGATTACAATTGGAGAAAGTCAACTCAAGGAAGCAACAGTGAAGACAATAATTCTATATAAACAGTGGTAATCCCTCATTTATAGTAAAAATTTCTGTGAGTTAACATAATGCAGTTGTTCCTTTATCTACTATACAAGAGGGATGTTAATAGAAACCATTTTAATTCCTAGAAACTGATCTCTGGCACTTGCTGGCTGCTAATCCAGTTAAAATAAGGCAAATCCTAGATTCAAAGCGACACCCCATCTCAGAGTAATAAGGTAGAGAGCAATGATGATATTCTGTATGTTTATTAAATAAACATTATAACTACTTTATTGACTGGTGCCAATATAGGTTGTTTCGGCACCACTGTTTATATAGGTCTTGTTAGGTCTCTGAGACAATCTCCTAAGCCTGGTGTATAATGTGAATGAGAGCATCTTTATCAAGGGCCCACTCCCTTGAGCACAGTGTAGGTGAAGATTGTTGGGGGTTTTGTTTGATTTTTGTTTTTGTTTTTTTTTTAACGCATGGCTACAGGTCTCAACAATTCTGTTTGAAGGGAAACTAGAAGAAAGGGTGTAAATAATGTATTACTTATTATTTCTACTATGCTTATAAAATAGCAGGCACACAGCTTTGCCTTTAAAGTCCCTAGCACTTTATTGAGATATGATACACAAGCTATACAGTTTATCCTGTCATCAGTACAATTCTTTCTACTAACATTTATTGATTGGCTATAAGTCCCAAGCAACAAACATGCATTGTTTCATTTAACCTTCATTAAAAAAAATCCTTAACGGGGACCGGAGATGGAATTCAGCTGGTAGAGTGCTTATGTAGCAAGCATGAAGTCCTGGGCTTGAACCCCAGCACAGCATAAACACGCCAGCACTGGGGAGATGGAAGCCGTTCAGAGTCATCCTCGGATACACGGCTAATCTGAAATTCATGATATCCCCTCGGTTTTAAAAACTCTAGGCTGGCAATTTGGCTTAGCGGGTATAATCATGACCACCCGAGTTTGATCCCCTGGTGTGGTGATATTTTGTTTGTGCTTTAACGAATACAGATTGACTGATGATCAGAGTGCGGATCTAGCCACTAGTTAGCCGTAGAGGACAGGCAGTGGTGGCACAAACCTTTAATCCAGTACTAGGGAGTAGGAGGCAGACAGATCTCTGTGAGTTCAAGGCCACCCTGGGCTACACTAGATTGATCCAGTCTCAAAGAGAAACAGAGCCAGGTGATGGTGCCTCACACCTTTAATACCAGTACTCAGGAGTCCCGTGCCTTTAACCCCAGCACTAGGGAGATGGAGACAGGGAAGGCTATGGCTGGGCACAGAGAAGAATATAAGGTGGGAGGAGACAGGAGCTGATGGCATTCAGCCTGAGAATTTGTAGAGATAGGATATCCCATTCAGTCTGAGAATTTTGTAGCGGTAAAAACTAGCGGCTGACTTCTTTGCTTCTCTGGTCTTTCAGCTTTCACTCCTTAATATCTAACTCTGGGTTTTATCATTAAGATCAATTAGAAATCGAGCTAAACGCTGGGCCCACATAGTGGAGAGAACTGATTCCTGCAAGTTGACCTGGGATCTCCACAACTCAACTCATGATATACAGAAAATAAATGTAATACAAATTTTAAATATCCTTTAAGATAGGTACTATACGACTTAAACTTGTAAATAAACTACAGATTAAGTATCAGACCTAGAGGTCTAAAGTCCTGTGTTTGTGGATACAGTATATTCTTTTCCTATCACGTTGCCTCTCTTTGGAAATGTACTTTGTTCTATTTCACAGAGTGGAGGTGGTGGTTGGGAGTATCCTTGAGAAGGTCCATAGTTAGAAAAATTCAGTTTTACCAGGCGTGGTCAAATAACATAAGAAATGGCAGTAAATGGAAATTAGACTCTCAATGAGGTTGGAGTAATACAAAAGAGAACCGTGCAGAAGCAAGCAGTCATAATACTGACACCCACAAAGCAGGACATCAATATACATTTGGCTTAGTTTGCTTTCTCTCGCTGGGATGAAATCTTGTAACCAGAAGCAACTTGGGAAGGAAAAGTTTGGGTGGCTCACACTGGGGGAGGACAAACTGGGAACCCAAGGCAAGAACCTAGAAGACAGAAACTGAGCAGAAACCATGGACTAGTGCTGCTTACTGGCTTGCTTTTATGGCTTTGTTCAGCTTGTTTTATTATACAGCTCAAGACCACCTGCCCACAGGGAGCTTCTCACTTCGATCATTAAACAGGAAAACGTCCCTGCATTCAGGGACGCAGAGGCCAGCAGATCTCTGTGAGTTCAAGGCCAGCCTGGTCTACAGCGTGAGTTCCAGGACAGCCAGAGATACACAGAGAACCCTGTATCTAAAACCAACCAACCAACCAAACAAACAAAAAGAAACCCCCCAGAAAAATATAAAAAATGCCCCATTGACTCGCCCACACGCTATTCTGATGGAGGCAATTCCTTAAGGTTTTCCTCCTCCCAAATGACTAGTTTCTGTCAACAGCACAACCCTACTTTCCCTGGGAGGATTCAAAACTTTCTGCTAACGCAGCCACGCCCATCTTTACAGCATTCCCACCAACAAGGAGACATTAAAAATGGAGGGACCATTGCCCATCTTTTAACTTCTCACATACTGTGGTGTCTAGCTTCATTCTTCGTAACAGTAGTTTTGTCACAATTAATTTTGAAACATTTGTCTCTTTATATTTGGAGAATGGTAATAGACACAAATACAGAACTTAAAACCCACATACATACACACAAAAAGTATTAAAAAATATTTAAGCTTTTACGGAGTTTATATCTTAATTCAGTCTTTCACGGAGGTATTTGGAACCTGGGCAATAACCTTGCATTCCCAGTTGCCATGTGACCTTGGCATCTGATTTTTAAGAAACTCAATTTCCTCATTTGTAATTTTTGGCTTCAAATGCAGCTTATATTATCTAGTCTTAACTTCGGGAATATACACCGTGAAAATTATACGAAGGAAATGCGAATTTAAACTGACGAGGCTTTTCCCACTTTTTAAAAATTCCCCTTCATCACCTGGCCTTATTTAATACATCTTCCACTGCCTGTTCACCTAGAAAGTGGGACATGTTTTGCACTGCAGCTACGGGGTGTGGGTGTGTGTGTGTTTGCGCGCGCCACGCACAGGAGGCGTCACAAAGAGCCTATGAAAGGTATGAAAAGGTATGCAGGATCCCTACGGGCTGCAAGAAAGGGACAACTGGGAGGAACCTAGGAAGAGCACTGCGTCTGATTGGTTTCAGAGCGGTCTTTGTGCCAATATTCAGTGTGCTTGGGCTCTGCGGCTGGGAAGGAAAAGCCCCAAGTCACGTAACTGCGCGCTCTCTGCCCTGTTTCAGCCGGCCCCGCCCTCCGTGAACCCGCAAAAATGGGTCTGGAGGTGGCTGTGGCCAGAGAAGGGCCAGCCGGGCGAGGAGAGCCCGGCCATGGCCCGCGGCCAGGGAGAGAAAGCGCCGTGCCCAGCGAGAACCGTGCAAACGCAGTGCTCCGGGGAGGCGGCGGCCGCTGCGGCCAAGCCGAGGGATGCGGGGCGCGCCGGGGAACCGAAGCGGACAGCAGCGCGCAGGCGCGCCCAGCCCGCGCTCCCCGCGCCTCGGCGCCGGGCCACGCCCCCCGCCCCCCGCCCTCGCGTCCCATTTGGTACGGACCTGCCGGCGGGGCGGGGCCGCGGACGCCATTCCCACAATGCTCCGGGGCGTGCCGCCGCCGTCGCTGCCGCCTCCGCTACCGCTAGTGGAAGAAGATGGCGGAAGGTGGAGCGGCGGACCTAGACACCCAGCGATCTGACATCGCGACGCTGCTCAAAACCTCGCTCCGGAAAGGGGACACCTGGTAGGGGAACGGGGGTCGCGGTGGCCGCGGTGGCCCGAGGCGGGCGGAGAGCTGGGCGGGAGCCGCGGGGCTGGTGTCTCCCGACTGGGTGACAGGTGCGGACAGGTCCGGCGGCGGCCGCCGGGACAGCAGATTTTGGGGGCAAAGGTTGGACCGGCGCGGAGGGCCGGGGCTCGCGGTGGGCGGTGCGCGCCCGGAGCTGTGCGGAAGCCGCGGCTGAGGCTCGCGCGCCTCCCGGTCCTCCTCCCTCCGGCAGAGCCGCTCCCACCTCGGGCCTTCCTTCCCAGAGATGGGTGCAGTCGGTCCGGCGTGAGTCCGCCACTGGTTTTTTGACAGATCCCGGTCCCGCCGCCCCACCTCTCTGGCCGCGCTCCCCCGGTCGTCCCTTTGCCGGCATTGTCGGCACCCCAAGTTCCCCATTATTCTGATCCTTGTCTTCCGGGACTCGGGCTTTCAGGATGTTTGCGGCGGGTACCACACAGGTGGTCCGTGTCAGGGAGCCACTCGAAAAGGAAACCCCTGATTTCCACTTCCTTGTCAAAAGGAGGGAGCGTTGTAGGGACCTTGGGTTTCTGAGACACCACGTGGTCCTGTGCTTTGCCCCTGGCTTGATAGAAGCTCCGGCCGCGTTTCTGTTGAGAAGTGAAGCCCTTCGCCCGGGGTTGGGGGATAGCGCAGGCCTGCAAAAAAGTAGATAAGTCCGCTTGAACCTTAAGAAGCTTGCTATATTCAAACTTGTAAAATACCCAAAGACGTACTGTGCTTGCACAGTAGAGGAAGCGTGTAGAAGTGTTAATACTTGTCAGCCAAAGCACTTGGCTTACAGAATTATTTAAATAGTTGGATATGTCATATGAAGGGAAAGCACTCTTTTAGGGGGAAGGGCAGTGTGCCTGTTTGTTATTTTTGAAAAGTTACTTTCCCTTCCCTCTGTCGCCACCCCAGTGGTTTATAGCTTCCCCAAGTGTGTGTTCGGGCACCCCAGTGTGGTTTAGTGTAAAGAGTCTTAGACCAGACTTACTTCACAGTTCCACCTTTTACTTCGCAGTGTAACTTTGAGTCAAATTCGCTTAAGCCATTGCCCCTCCTTACCCATCTATTAAATGGACAGTAACAATTTTATTGTATTCGTTCTCTATTGGTTGAGTTAAATATTCTGAAATATCTGATTCGAAATACTACGTTTTAGTAATCTTTTTATTTCTGCCATTAATTCCTAACAAGTGTTATGGGAATGGAAGCATTTCCAAGTAAACTAGTAGGTGACCCGAATTTACATATTGATCGAAGTTTATAAGGCTGCATAGAGTTTCTATAATTAAGACCCTTAATGATTTAAAACACTTGTTGCATTACAGCAAACGGTATGATCTTTCAGTGGGTTAAGCCATTATTGCTTATATTCTAGTGTTTCTATCTTGTTTATTATTGAGTAGAAGTTGGGTATTCCCAGAAACATCAGTGTTTTACTTGGCCTGTGGAGTCTTAAAGATAAATTCAAGCTTGTTCTCTTGTATATTGAAGAACATTTTCTTAAAAACATATTTACTCAATTATTGCTCCATACAAATACAAATGTGACTATCTATAAAATAAAAATCTATATGTTTAAAGTGTGGATATTTTTCTCTTTAATGTTTTTGTGTGCTGAGTAATACCCCATATAATTGGTGTTGACGTTGTATTATGATTTAAGAAATAAGTGTACTGTGTACATTAAACATTTTATAAAATTGGGTACTTTTTAGGCAAGTATTTTTACTTCTTGACACAGTTACTGTAAGCTATGATAAAACATAGAAGTTAAGTTCATATTGAGTTATTATAGTGCTTTGCTTTCATTTTGAAAAGGAAACTGAAGGCCAGTTTTTGGGCAGCAGCTGAATGTGGAAGTTTTACCTTCCTGTTAGTTTTCTCTTGTGTAAATCAGTAGTTCTCAAACTTCTTAATGCTTTGACCCTGAATATAGTTCCTCATGTTGTGGTGACCCCCAGCCATGCAATTTTTTTTGCTGCTACTTCACAACTGTAATTTTACTTCTGTTATGAATTGTAATGTAAATATCTTTGTTTTCCTATGGTCTTAGGTGACTGACCCCTTTAAAAGGGTCAGTCTACCCTGGGGGTCATGACCCACAGGTTGAGAACTATTGTTGTAAATGAAGGGAGAAAAGGCAGGCACAACATATTAGGAATTTGCAGAAACCATTTCGATGGTTCATCGAATCAGTTCATGTGTAAATCAGGAGGTGAACCTCTCCGCCTCCCCAAGAAAATGGAACAAACGGGTGGTTCAGAGTCTTAGGGAGAGTAATTTGGAAAGTATAATTTGATAATGAACTTACGAGTTTTAAATTGGTAGGAACATTTAATGATAATTTAGTTGTTGAACTTGTTTGAAACATAATAGTTTTCTTTTAAATACTTAAAAAACAACCCTTCAGATTGATGATTACCTCTTATGGATTATTTAGGCTAATCCTGTCATTTTATAGCTGGCCATAGGCAAATAGGACATTGTTTTGGCGTGTGCATATGATCATCTCTGAAAACCTGGTTACTGATTGAACTACTAAGAAAGAAAAAAGATAGGTTTACCATAATCTTGAATTTAGTACAGATTCTTGAAATAATGATCAGGTGTGTTAAACTTCATTAATTATCTCTTGAGCGCTTTGAAAATGGGAGTTTCTTATAATAGTAACTAACTCAAATACCTAGGCAAATAAAACAATTTGATTCTCCTTGAATACCGGTTTATATTTATTTGTAAAATGAATGATTTTTTTTTACCGCAAATGGAGTACACAAGTCTGAGATGAAGAGAAAAATTCTTTTTCATTGGTACTAGATTTGTAATAAGTTCATTAACATTGATATAAAAATTATACCTATAAAAAAGTGAGTTAGCAAAGGAAGTTATCTACATAAGGAATAAAACAAACGTCTCATAATATTTGTTAATCTCTGTTTCTTTCAGAAAGCCATAAACAAAGTTAAATTAGAATTTAGGAATTACAGAAAAGAGTTGGAAAACTAAAGTTTAGTTTAGGATGGATTAAAGACAACTTTACCCCTGGTGGCTGGTTTCCTGGTAAGACAAAAGACAAGGGCTTAATTTTCTTGCTTAATCACCTGTTAGCTCTTTAGGAACCTAAGGAATGGTAGTTGAATGAAGTACGAGGAAAGTTATGGGTTGTAAAATTTTCCTTTTTGAGATTTTTCTCACATGAACCCATTATGAATAGAAGTGTAAAGTTTTACTAAACTATCTGCCAATCATTTTCAGTAATTTCTGTGTTGTGTTTATTAGTAATATGTAGTTAACCACATTAGCTGTGTGGCTTGGTCTTTATATAATTCCTAGTAAATCTAGTAGGTTTAAGGTAACTTTGGAGAGTAACCTTACTTTGTGCTTATTTAGCATGCTCATATTTTTGTTTGAATACATTTTCAAAGCATCTGATCAGTGAGGTTTGGACAGAGACATTGGTTTCCATGGTTAGAGCTTCCCTCCCTCCCTCTTCCCCTCCCTCCCTGCCTTCTTACCTAGGAACCTTTGAGGCTTTCTTTGATTGTTTAGGTTTATGGAACTTTGACTCTAACAAGATAATCTGACAGTCACTAAAAGAAATGTGCTCAGTTACCAAAAGGACACCATTGACATAAATTCCAGAGTCTATACTCACAAAAGAAGCATGGTATTTGCCTCCAAGTAGGGCATATATTGTATCACTTACAGGAAATGAAAATAGAAAGCAAGACCTTTGAAATAGGGGCATATTAGTAAAAATTAAATAGAAAGTAGTCACATTAAAGCATATTCTTTCTTTAGATGCTAGAGTAGTAGAGAAGCAAGTTCACTTAGTTTAACTCTTCCTTATGAGCTCGCTAGTGGGTCAAGGGTTAATCAGTCCTTTTTGACCAAGATCTAGAGGTATTCACTGATTTATTTCATGACAGACTTTTTGTTTCCCCCAAATTATGCAGTCTCCCCATTAGTATGTTTAAAACATGATTTTTTTACGAAGTGGTTTTGTATAAGAAAATATCAGCTCCTGAAAACGTAACCTACCGTTTTACATTTCAAAACATGAAGTGCCCAGGTGCTATTCCAAGTATGTGTTGACTTAACTGTTCATTGCTAAATCTGAAGAACTGCTGCTTCTGTTCACATTTGACAAAACAGGAAAGCCTAAACTCAGAGACCTTCACACCGAAGCTGGAATTTGACCATAAGTAGTTTGAATCTTAGGTTCATGTCCTTAGATCACTGTACTAGACTGCCTCTTTTAAAGACTCATTTAAAATAGTTCTACTTGATGGAGAAAAAAAGACTTCTTTTCCTCTTTAGAACGAGCCCATTTTATATTTAGCAACAATTCTAGCATTTATCCCACACTTGTCTCTTGCGGCTGTTCCGTTTATATGGAGTATGTAGGAAGTCTTAGCGTCTTGCTTCTGGAAGTTAAATCATGGTTAAAGACCAATAGGCAAATAATTGGATATATGGAGTAATTGTCATTTTGATTGAAAACTCTTAAGATTATCAATGATTATTACTGATACAGACTTTTTGAATTTTAATTATCGGTAATCATAAATTTATATTAGAGATGACAAGGCCCATTCTCACTGCTTCACAGAAGCACCACAACAAACATGATAATAAGGTCTTCTAGTATAGGGTGTTTTATTTTTGTTTTCCCTGAGTCGTGTCATTCCAGCTTGTCCCCTTATTTTCATTCTCTGGGTTATCATTTAGTTCACAATCTATGTCTTATTTATTCCCATGAAGTTATTCTTTAGACTTTCTTATCTAGTCTTTAGATGGGAGGATAACTACATCTTTAAATTTGAATTTCTTTAAATTTTATCATCTAGTTCAACGCCCCCCCCCCCAAAAAATTACTACTAAACAAGGCTCAAAAAAGTTTCTAGTAAAACTAGTAATTGGCCTCAGCTTTTAATACACATTATAGTATGTAAGGAAGGCATCAAGAATCTTGAGTCTTAATACACATTATAGTATGTAAGAAAGGCATCGACAGTCTCGAGTCTTAGTACACATTACAGTATGTAAGGAAGGCATCAACAGTCTCAGTTCTTAGTACACATTACAGTATGTAAGGAAGGCATCGAGAATTGCTCTTTAGTAAATTCCACATTGTGAAGTAAGGTAGAAAACCCTTTTAGGAGTAATTTGTATTTGATCACTGTTTGTAATCACTAAGGTTCCACATGGACGTGTTTATTTTTTAATCAGGAGAGTGAATGCAGGCATGTGCATGCCATGAGTGCCTGTGAGTTAAGAGAACAACCTTGGCAATTGGTTCTCGTTTTTGTGTGTTGTTCATCCCTGTATGCCAGGCTGACTAGCCTGTGAGCCTGCAGGGATTCCCGTCTGCCTGCTGTCACTAGTAGGGTTCCAGGGACTTAGTGCGGTTCCTCATGCCCACTTGAGTTATCCCCCAGCCTCCTCCAGGGTTCCTTATCACTTTGCAAACAGAAGGAGAGTGCTGGAAGTTCTCCCACAGAAGAACTGAAAGTACCAACTGCCCCTTCCACCTGGTCTGTGAGTTACAGACCCAGGCTCTGGGGGGTAATTCTCCACTGTTAAAGAAAATTGTTTAGCAGAAGTACCACAAAAAAGGCTTACTTTGTGGGAAAAAAATCCCCAAAGGCGCTCACAGACACCCCAAGAGTGTCTTTGAGGCCAGACTGTTCTCAGTTGTAGGGATGGTTCAATCAAAGCCTGAGGATATTCAAGACATAATACATTACTTGCATGAAAAAGAGCATCAGGGTCCTTTATTTTGGCAAAGATAATTTATTTGATAATTTGATTATTTTCTGTTACTGTCAAGCTATGTTTTTACAGCTTGGCAAAGTGACAAATTAGTCAAGAAATTTACCTTTGATAAAGATAGAAAAATCATATTCATATTGAATAAATGCTGAGCTTTCTGATTCTAAGAGGATATATAAATCTGTGGCAGTGGTTTACAAAAACATTGCTTGTGTATTAAGAACTTTCTTATATGTTTGAAATAATAAGCATTATTTTATAGAGTGTGTACAGTCGTATAGTGGATAAATAGAGGGGTGATTCTAACCCAGGCAGTCCAGCCCCTAGAAGACTCTAGCTATACCTTCCTGTGAGTGACCGAGCTGTACTCATGAACTCTTTAAAAGTAGATACTCAACAGTATTAAAATCAAGAGGCACCAGCGTTGTCATGCTAGGGAAAGACCATTTTCAACTGTTGTCCATTCAGGGAACCTTTTGAATTTTCTGTCCTCAGTCTGTGCCTTATACCCACGGACATTACGCACATGGGTTTGGCATTTCCTGATAGCTATTTACCATTTCCTGTATTCTTGGACTTCAAGTTACACTTTATTTCAAATACATCTTCCTGATTCTTTTCTAAAATGCCATCATATTTATTGTGTAAGTGTGTTTGGGCATGTGTGTCGGGGTACAAGTGTAGAGAGTGGAGATCAGAGGACAACTTGCTGCAGTCTACTCATGTTGGTCCCAGGGATCAAACTCAGGTCATCAGGTTTGGCAGCAAGTGGCTGTAACTGTTGGGCCATCTTGCCCCTTTCCTTGATTATTGATATTTACTTATTTCAAGAACTCAAAATTGATCCCTGTAAAGGCCTTTTTAAATATAGATGTATAATCCTTTCACACATTGATTTATAAAAACAAATACAACAGCTTTATTTTGATATAATTTATGTACTACACAATATTCCCACTAAGTGGGGGCAATTCTCTGGGTATACGTATCATAATCCACTTTAGAATAGTTCCATCATCCAAAAAGAAACTCCAGATAATTAGCAGTCCCCTCCCAATTCTGCCCAGACTCCTTCAGCAACTTTTTGTCCTTCCTACTTCAGTGTGATATATTGAAATGATGTGATAGTTTAAGTATATGTCAGTATTTCTTTACACCTCATTGTCATTAATATCTGTTTGCAGGTTTCCTCCCACCCTGAATTTCTTAGAGATGTCAGACAGTATTCACACAGTGAATATTCTATGTCTTTTTTTTTTAAGATTTATTTATTTATTATGTATACAGTGTTCTGTCTGTCTGTGTGCTTGCTGGCCAGAAGAGGGCACCCGATCTCATTACAAATGGCTGTGAGCCACCATGTGGTTGCTGGGAATTGAACTCAGGACCTCTGGAAGAGCGGTCAGTGCTCTTAACCTCTGAGCCATCTCTCCAGTCTTTGTTTATGTCTTTTTACCCTGAGATCACTCCTGAATTTTAACCTTGTATAACCTAAAGGTACAAACACTATTTACTGTGTAAGGAACCTATAATTAAGAACCTATACAAGGGCCAGGAAGATGATTGAACAGGTAAAGGGCCTTGCAGCCGACCGACCCTAGTGACCTAAGTTTGAGTCTCAGAATCCACATGGAGGAAAGAGAGCCAGCTCCTGCAAGTTGTCCTCCTACCACTGCATACACATGGTGGCATATGGGACCATGAAGAATGCATAGCTGGATGCTTGGATGGGTGGATGTGCTGACTATCAAAAAGACACTTTCATTATTTCTATCTAATAAGGTCGAACAAACACTACAACACCCTCAGCAACTGGAAACTGAGTGATGTCCTGAAAGGGTGCTTAACGCACACTACTTCTCTGGTGAAAAAGCAGTTATCCACACTTAAAGTTTGCAAACATTCAAGAATGTATATTTGGTTGGGGAATACCATTATGTTAAAAAAATAAACATTTATGGAATAATAAATGCTAAATTCAGGGCAAGAGTATGCAAAGAGTTATCCTCAAGATTATAATGTGTGCCTACATATGATGTCATTTTCTAAGAGAGACTGGTTGTAAGGACTTTCTGTTTATGGGCTGTTCTAATACTTCTTAGTGCTCTTTTCTTTATTCCTTCCCTTTCCTCCATACTCCCTCTTTCCTTAGTTCTTCTTCCGATAGAAAAACGTTACTATACAAAGTTAGATCAGAGAGTTTATATACTAAAGGTCAAATATTACTAATTACTGTTTCTTGTTTCTCATCAGGTAGAGTTGTGGGGTCCTTTTAATTGTGGCCTTTGTGTTTGAGGTGTCAGTGAGTGTGTACTTACTTTCTGGACGAACAGAACAACAATCATACTTGGCCTCCTTCTTGAATTCCTTATTTGTCTTAGCTTAGGTTTAAAAATGGGTCATAAAAATTAGTTCTTTCTCACTAATGGAGTTAAGATGCGTAGCAGAAAATAGGTTAGAAATGCCTGAAATCTGAAAGATACAAAGAAGCAGTAAACCGGGCCATTGGTTTACTTGAAAACTACATCATAGTTGTCTTTAGTTTTTACTAAAACAGTGGAAGTCTGAGTTCTAGAAACAAAATACTTGATTTAATAAAGGACCAGACACTTGTTCACACACCCACAGAGCTTGTTGGCAGTATCAGATACATCTGAAATGTTCCATTAATTTAAAAAAAATGTTATGCTATTAAGAGTATTAAAAATGACCTAAGTTTAACACTCAGGACCCCATGGTATAAAGGGAGAACCAGCTCCTGCCTGTGGCCATCTGACTGCCATACACACAAGTTCTATGTTGTGATCTGGACAGTAATTTTCAGTGGCTCTGGAGTGTAGTCAGTTTTAAATACAATGATGCTATAGTAACAACAACAATAACAACAAAACCCTCAGATTTGTTTTTGTGGGAGTATGAGGAGGTAAAACTGGAGGATTCCATTTTTTAGGTATTTTTATACATATTCAGAAGCAAATTTTAAAAAGCTTTATAGGGACCAATAAGTGATTTAGGAGTAGTCCCAGGTACAACACAGGTAAACAGAAACATGGGGACACCCCAGGAGGAGGATTTAGGAAACTAGAGCAGTAGGTGATGTGTATTTAGTAATTTTGATTTGTATGTATTTATGCTAACAACTTTCAGATAAAGATTCTTGCTTAATTACTTTAAAGTATAATCTTATTTTTAAAAATCCTGTTTCTCTTCACATACAGTCATTCTATAACAAGTAAATATATAATAATGAGCTATTATGTAAAATTACTATAAAATAATAATAAACAAAAATCACAACCTAATCCAGTGAAGCCTAGTTAACCCTAGAAAATGTTTAATTTCCCTTTCAGTTATATGAAAAGAAGAGAAAAAAAGAAACAAATGTGAAGACACTGTACATGAAGCTTTGTAATTACCTTCATATTTTACTACATATCCATGAATCTATGTAACAGTATCTGTAGCATGTCTTAAGTTTTTCTATGATTATACTGTGTGTGCATATATACATTCCCTTAATATATGTCATACAGAAAGTATCCTTTTGTGCCCTTCTTCATATAACATTGTAATTTTGAGATTTATTCATCTTATTACATGTACTTGTAGTTTTGTTTAGATTTTTATGTAATATTTCCATATGAATGGTGTATATCAGGATTTTCCCCAATTTTCATCATGTTATATTGTCATTTATATCCTTCCCAGTTTATTCTTGTAGATATGAGCCAAGATTCTTTGTAGGGTAGAATTTAACAGTCTCCCTGTATAATTGTATGATACATCTTCATCTTTAGTAGATATTGTCAAGTTATTTAGGGTTATTGCTTATTCCTGCATGCTCCTTCTAGCAGCATAAAAACTCTTAATTTACTATACATGGTCTTCATGTTTAATATTGGCATCTGTATATATTTGCTCATTCAGTTTCAATGAAATGATCAAGAGTTTCTTTGTGGTGTTAATTTGCACTCCCTCTTACCATGTTGAGTATCTATCTTATGGAGTGTAGAGACCATTTCAGTTTCCTGTTCTAGATACTACCTGTTTTTCTTTTCCTTTTTTCACTTAGTCTTTTTTAATATAACCTGATCTTTTGTTGGCTAAATGCAGTATAAATATCTTCCCTGGTCTATATCTGATCCCTTTATTTGGTGGTGTCTTTGTTAAACAGAAAGTTCTGGGCCTGCAAGATGGCTTAGCATATAAAAGCACTTGCTACCCAAGCTTGATGTCCTGAGTTCCATATCTGTATCCCACAGGAAAGGGGGGGGGGGAATCAACCCCTGAAAGTTGTTCTCTGACCGTCATGTGCTCCACGTGTCCATTGGTGTGTGTCTCTTTCTCCCCCGCTTCCGGGTGTGTGTGTGTGTGCGCGCGCACACACACACTGGTGAACCCAGAGACTTATCAGGCAGGGATTCTAACACTTAGCTGTGTTCCCATACACTCACATTTATTTTTCATCCATCTATAATTTTTATACCAGCTCTGCTCTAACACAGATTGTGTTTCAATAAACCACCTTGCTATGCAAAAGATCCCAGTTAAAAATGACCAGGGATGGGGCAGGAGAAATGATGCCGCAGTTCAGAGCACCAGCTGCTCTTCCAGGGGACTCAGGTTTGATTCCCAGGAACCACATAGCATCTCACAAACATCTGTAACTCCAGTTCCAGTGGATCTGGTATCCTCCTTAAGCACTGCATGCATGTGTTACACAGACATGAATGAAGGCAAAATACCCATACACATTAAATAATAAAAATTTTTAAAAATTATAAGACATATAGAATTGAAATTAGGGTACAACACTCAAAACTCTGTCAGCGATACTTATAAGCCTTGTAAAAGTGATAGCACAATTTTAATGTTAAGTGGTTAAGAAATATATAAATGCCAAAATAAATAGGAAATTTTATTGTGAAAGATGAGATTTGCTTATGGTGGAATTGAGAAGTATTACAACTTATGGGTTACTATAAATTGGTGCTAGGTGGATATCCCAGCATGTACCAGGAGATTTTAATAGCAGGTGAGAAGTATATGGTTTATAACACATTAAGATAGATGCTTGAACTCTGTGTACTTGTACATTTCTGTAGACTAAGTACAGGCAAGTAGTTTTCTCTGTTTACATGTCTGTTACTCTAGAACACCAGATTTAAGAGCCATTAGTTTTCCAGGTCCAAAGGCATGTCCCTTGCTTCACCCTCGTTCTGCCTGTTTTTATATAAAATACTACTTAAGTGTACAATTCAGTTTGTATTGTATTCAATTTAATTTTATATGGTGATAAGAACTTTTTAAGATGCATATATTGCATTCATATTCATTTGGAGTGGCGTGTGGACATCCCCACAGCACTCATGTTCCACTTCCGTCAGAGAACAGGTTCTCTTCTTACACCGTGTATGTGTTAGGGATGGAACTCAGGTAGTCAGGCATGGCAGTGTATGTCTACCCACTTAACTATCTCATGATAAGAACATGAGATCTGTCCCGCAGTACAGTATTGCAGCTGTCAGTACAACATATAACTCATCTGAACCCAGCCCTCATGCGGAACTGAGACTAGATAGGTACCCTCTCGTGTCCCGACATCTACGTCTACTCCCTTTACTGTATTTTACACACCTCACGTCAGTTGAAACTGGTTTATTTCATCTAGCACAGCCCTCCTTGTTCGTCTGTGTTAGTATGTATAGCAGGAATTCCTTCCCATTGGAAGCTGAATAGTGTTTTGTGTGTATGTTCCACATTTTCTATATCACCTCGTCTGTCTGTGGACATTTAAGTTGTTTCTGTGTCTTAAACTAATGCTGCAGTGAACATGGAAATGCATATGTGTTTTCAACATCCTGATATTATATATCTCAGGAAGTGGGTTGCTGAATCATATCTCGTTACTCTATTTTTTTTATTATTTTGTTTCCCACAATAACACTCTATTTTGCATTCCTACCGAAAGCTCAAGAGTTGCACTTTCTCTGCATTCTCTCCAAGTCTTTGAGTGACAGCTGTCCTAATAGGTGGGAGACCTAGTCTTCCTGCTTGAGTCTCCTGGATGCTGGGAGTGCAAACATGAGCCACCGTGCCTGGCAGAGAAGTAAAATGTTCGTAGAGAAACTGAAATCCCTGTGACTGAGTTTTTTTAGGTTTTGCTTGATTGACAGGGGTTTTCTTGAATTTTTATCATTTGAATTTTTTTATAAAGTGCTACAGGGATTATTTTACCTTTTTTTTTAATATCAGTACATGACCTTAAGTAGTAACTACTTACTTAATAATGAAAATATTTTGTTAACATTTATTTAAAAGACATTAAATAGTACCTGAGTAATTGAGGAAAATTCCATCCCTGTGAATCAGAAATTAAAGCCACAGTTCCCCCAAATTATTCTATTAAGTTCAGTGCAATTCCAATCATAATCTTCATTTTTTTGTGAAACCTGATAAGATTATTTAAAATTCTTTTGAAAACACAAATGACCACATGTAGCTGAAACAATTAGAACAGTAAGCTGAAGGATATGTTCTAAACAGTCTCACAAGTAAAGTAATTATAGAACACTATAGAATTGGGACAATGATAAATGCATAGATGAGTAAAATTGGGAAAATGTCTCTTAGTGTGACATTTATCTACAGAGAAAGCAAGTCACATGTTTTAGAATCTTAAATTGCAAAGGAGATGTCCAAAATTCACTGAGTAACTTTTTTAATGTATTTATTGGCTTTTAAAAATGAATTTAGGTGGGGAGGATCATATTTTCAATGGAAAAATATGGCCAAAATATATTTTATGATTTTAAATAAAGGAAAATGGGTTTACTTAAGAATTACTACCTCAAAAACTTCTGCAGTGTGAGAGCTTTGAGTTGCATAACCGACAGTGGGATTGGGCACTGCAGAATTCTTTATATCCCTTTAGGGAAGGAAAGTGCTCATGAATATTCTTTAAGAATTAGAAGCGCTTGTTAGGTTGGTGCCTTTGCTTTAGCTATTTTCAGACAACTGTGGGTTTTTATTTCTCTGATGATGTATGTGGTAAGCTCAAAAATGTTAGGATGGTGATCCCTGGAAATGTGCATTACACACAGCAATTGCACTGTGCCTCCGGAGCCTCTGCGGTTAGTTCCTAGTGCTAGAGACTTCATAAGACTGTTGTGAAGTCAGTGCCAAGTGTAGTGTTGAAAACGTTGGTGATAAACTCCTGTTATTAACTTTTAAACCCTTAATAATAAACTGTCCTTTCTTTCAATAAACATTAGGGAATATAAGATATATACAAATTTGTAGGTTTCTAGTAGGACCATATATATTCTTCTGTCTTATCACAGTGTACCTTAAATTTTATATTTTTGATTATTATTATTTTTAGTTTTGTTTGACTAGGGTTTTCTTGAGTTTTTATCATTTGAATGCTTTTGTAAATTGCTGCGGGGATTGTTTTCCCATTTTTATGTCAGTACTTGTCTCAAGTAATAACTACTTATTTAACAATGAAAATCTTTTGTACAAATGAACTCTTTCCTTCCAAGTGACAGTGTGGCTGTAATTTTAAACTATTCTTGTTCTCAGTGATCCTTTGGAGACATGTTCTCAATACAAAATGAAATAACAAAAGTAGAGTGATCTGTTCCTATTCTTGTATTTCCAGGTGCTTTAATTAACCACGTTCTTTTTTTTTTGTAGGTACTTAGTAGATAGTCGCTGGTTCAAACAGTGGAAGAAATATGTTGGCTTTGACAGTTGGGATAAATACCAGATGGGAGATCAAAATGTCTATCCTGGACCCATTGATAACTCTGGTCTACTCAAAGGTATTATTTTCTTCAGTCAAGTTGTAAATGTGTTAAATTTAATGAATGGGTATCTGTGGGTGTAACATGGGAAATGTTAATATAAATAAATAGATAGATAGAAATTCATTGCAAGTGTGGTGTGGTAGGCAGCACACATCTGTAGCCCTGGATAACAGGCCAAAGCAGGAGAATCAACATGTTAAGTCTGCCTTGGATACATAAGAAAATTCTTTCATAAAAGCAAAAGAAAAAGATACTTATTTGCAGATCATTCTGTAATTATTTGTTATGTATATGACATATTTCTCTTTTGTATTTATAATTTGCTCGTGATTTAGTATTTAAAAATTAAAATGAAGAATGTAAATTATAAAGCACTATCTTATGGTTTGGGGGAAATGGCTGTAGTTGTGTGATATATTTTCAAAGTTAGTTATCTCTAGTATTTGTTTACATTCTTGACTTTTTGCACTGCTCTACAACCCTCACTACTTGCCAGCGCTTCTCTACCTCTTACTATATTTAAAGAAAATAATTTGTAAGTAGCAGCACTCCCACTTAAGTTGGAGTCAGAGGGACTAGATTCATAGACCTGAAATAACTAAAACCCTGGCAAGGGTGAGAGGACTTAGTACATTGTTTCTAGTTTGATCCAGGAACCCACAGAAAAGTAGAAAGAGATAATCGATTCCACAGTGTTAGTCTCAACTCCATACATGCTCCACACTGGAACATGATTCACACTGTGTTTACACACGACATCAATATTTTTAAATTATTTTTCAGGAAGATTATATAACCATAAAGTGTCTCCATTTAAGCAAAAGACAATAAAGAGTGTGTATTTAAGTTCCCAGGTTTCAGTGTGGTTAGCCTCCAAGCACCACACATGGCCAAATTGCCGGTGTTTTACGTCACATGAAGCCCTAAATGGAACACACTAGTTCTGATACGTGTCAATAGGAAAATACGTATTGACTGCTGTAATAACACTGCTTTGTGAGATTAAGAGTAGTAAAAATCTGAGACCTTTCTGCCAGGAAGGCTCGTGAGGAATGAGGCAGCTCCCAGCAGAGCACCCTGGCTTGTTGGCAACAGCTGAAGGACTGGGCTTTGTCCCGGCTCCTTGTGTGTCTGAACTGGCACGCTTTGGGTGCCTAGAAGTGAAGAATGAAGGAAACTGAGTAAGGAGCTTGCTTTAGTTGTGACAGCTCTGCAGTATTAGGAGGTACCGCTGAACCAGATGGTTGTTCCCACAGTAGAAAAGCAGAGGAAGCCCATTCCTATGTGTCTGTGTGAAGGGCTGGTTTCTGCCATATCTCATTCAGGGTATTCCCATGGCCAGTCTAGTTGGATAGGGAATTTAAGAATAAAAGAGGCAGTGACTTACTGCACCTATACGTGAAGAAAGGCTCAGACCATGACGTTTTCCACAGAAGGAACAAGTGGAGTAGAGCCTGCCTTCAGGTTTCTGACCTGTAGTGTGTAAATTAGAAATTAGAGGAAAAAATTGATAGATCCTGCACAAAATATAAAAGGTAATAAAATGAGTCCTTGCAATTGATGATCTACATGTGAAGGACAGAAAAGCCACAATCATAGAAAACATTTGAAAGACTCAGAATCTCTAGTCAGTCTGATGGGTGTATATGGACAACATTTATCTAAATGAACCATATTCTGGGTCATAAAACCTGTCTCAAATCATAAAAAGTTTTTTCTTTTACCATAGAAGAATAAAACCTACCTTTAAGAAAACATCAAGCCCAGTGAAAAAGTAGGCAAAAAAAATTTTTGAATAAATCTTTGCTTTACCGAAAGAGGGGTTGGGGAAGTACCACAATAAAGTTCTTACTGCGTAGGAATGAACATATAAACAGCCAGATTTGGTGATGTACTCTCATAATTCCTGCACGGGAGAACTAGAGACCTGGGCCTGCTGGCCAGCCAGTCTAGTCCGCAAGGTAAGTCTCAAGACTAGTGGGACACCCTGTCTGAAAATCAGCTCCCAAAAAAGAATACCCAGTCAACGCGCCCCCACATACGTGCACATGTAACTACATACACATATATATGCCCATACAGTTTGTGCATGTGCATACTACTATACCAAAGAAGAAAATAATTTTGCAGAGGAATGGGTATAAATGTTCATCTTTATTAGTATGAAGGAAATGAAGAGGTAGAGGCTAGAGAGATGGCTCAGCAGCTGAAAGGCTGTGCTTCCCTTGCAGAGGACCCAGGTTCAGCCGCCAGCACCAACATTGTCAGATCACAACATGACTTCATCTTCATGAGCATTGGGTGCCTCATGGCACAGACACACATACTCACATAATTAAAAGGCCCCAAAAAATGAAAATGAAAATCACAGTGACTGTTGCACAGTGGTAAAGCATCTACATACATGCAGTCCGGAGTTTGATGTGCAGAACCATAATCTGGTGCCATTATGCATGCACAACTTAATTAAAATATACAGGAAACACTCTTGACACCTGCTGCAAGGATGGAGAGCAAATAGATTTAAAGTTGAACACCTGTTAGCCGTAATACCCAGTAACACTATGCTAGTATTTACTTACGAGAAATTAAAGCATTTACCCATAAGAAAAGTTCCAAATTAACATTCACATAGTGTTATTTGCAATAGAAAAACTTGCCAGCAACCCAAATACCTGTTAACATCTGAATGAATAAGCAGATGATAGTATATTCATATAATGAAACCATACTTAGCACTTAAAAAAACAGATAAGTTGCTGATCGATAAAATATCTATAGATCTCAAACTAGTACAATTAAAACCAAACAGAAAGAGGGCATATTATTTTATGTGCATTTATAGAAAATATAATTTGTTTACAGTAACAAAAGGCAGGTAATATTTTTATAAAATTCTAGGGAATGCAAATTAGTTGTAAAACATAAGTGATAATTATCATAACAGTAGAATCCAGTCAGGCAGAGTCCAGAAGAGATTACATACAGAGAGCCACAGGGGAACTTTTAGGGTGATAGATGGATTATCATTTGCTAATAGTGATAATTTCATAGTAGATAGGAGAGAACTTACCCACCCCCTTTGCCCATATAGCTCATGGCATGGGACACAGCTTTCTTTGCGACAGCACCAGCACCTGAGGACCTGAAAGCCCCCACCAACAGAAGAGAACCAGGAGCTGGAGAGGAAAATACCAGAATGGAAGATTTAGTGAACTGAAAGGAAGAACAAGATAGTCTTGAAAGTAGTCTTAGCAGCTAGAACAGACAGAGACTATGTTCGTTATATTTGTGTTGAACAAGGAGGATCATACTAGGAAATTATCTCTTACACAATAATGAAGAACCTAAAAGTGGAATCTTCTGGTTCTGTTACTACCTATCCTTAAAACAAAATTAATTTCTACATTCAGACCAGAGATGATGGACTGTTCAGCTATTTTTCCTGTTCAGCCATTTTTGAAAGGCCTGAATGAGCTCATGAATGTTATCTAGTCCATGCTTGACAAGTGTGAGGCCAGCATATAGACTAAACATCAAAAGGCAAGTAGAAACGAACCTACATTCTAGTTCATCATGCAAGGTGCAAGAGGGACTGTCTTTATAAATATGTACAACCCAGACTTAGAATCTGTGGTTACAGCATGTTCTGTCCTATAAAAGGATGTGATTTTAGCTGTTAGCCCATTACAGCTGTTGGAATCCCTGCAAGTGTACTAGCCTAATAAATTTCCTCTTCTGTTTATAAAGTTACCAGTTTGTTTAATTTAAGTAGTAACAGTTTATTGTTCAGAAGTTAAATCATTAGATACAGAAGTGACAAATCAAAACCAAATCCCTTCTCTTTAATTTGAAGGTGTTCGCCATACACAAAGATAAACTTATTTTATTCTGTCTACTAAGTATAATATTATATGTATAATATTATAAGTATAATCAGACTATATAAGCTCCATTATTGTAAAAAATAACATGTATGTCTTGATTTTAAAATTTTCCCAAGTTTTCTTCAGGCTGGATTGCACTGTATGGCAAAGCACATGGAATTAGAATAAACATATTCATGTTTGAATTTAGTCTTTGCAGATTTCTGTATATGGAACCTTGAGCAAATTATCATCTCTCGGTCTATTTACTAATGAAAATGGAGCTACCTACTTCTTAATGTTACTCAGAGAAAATAAACCTAGAATAAAATACCAAGGATTTTATCCTTCCCCTTCCTCTCTGCTTCCCTCCCAGCTCAGATTGCCCTTTGAACAGAACACACTGTGTAGCTGATGGCCTTCATTTTCACCTTCCCAGTGCTGGGGTTAAAGGTGTGCACCACCACCACACCCAGCTAATAACGTGGTTTTCTTAAAAAAAAAAAAGTTCCATATTGCCCTTAATTTTATATGATTACCTGGGGCAAGTTACTCACTGTCTCTGAATACATATATTTTAAGAATTATTTTATGTCTGAGTGCTCAATCTGCATGTACACCTTTATACCAGCAGAGGGCATTAGATCCCACTATTTATGGTTGTGAACCACCATGTGGTTGTCGGGAATTGAACTCAAGACCTCTGGAAGAGCAGTCAGTGGTCTTAACAGCTGAGTCATCTCTCCAGCCCCTCTGGACACCAATTGGTTAGAGAACTTAACAGTAGTGTGTTTGCCATAGTTATCTGCTGGGTGATAGATAGCTCACAGTGTATTTTGTTTACTTAGTATATATAATTGTCTTGATCTTTGTAGTTTCTGAAAACAGTTTACACTTTACAACCAGTCTAAAACATGTGTTTAAAGTTAATACTTAGGGCTGGTTTCAAGATGGCCCAGCTGATAAAGGTAATTGTCACCTTTGTTATCCTTCCTCTATAGGTGTACCCTGATACGTGTGAATATACCATGCATGTACAATAAATGTATTAATTTTTTGCTACATATAGTAAATGTAGTACTCGTTTTACTTCTATTGAAGATCAGGTAAAATTCAAACTTTCCCAATTTTGTTTCTGTATAAAACATTACTTTCTCAAAGTTCAGAAATTCACAGGTGAATTCTAAAAGAATAATTCTGTTACCTTCTTGAGCCTCTTTCCTGCAGAAATAGTACATTCTCGTCATAGAAATACCACAGAGAACAGTGTTCCTCCCTTTGATGATTAAAATCAACTCAGGTCAAGAAAATCCCTTTTAGGTTAGCTATAACTCATAGAGCAATTCTCTTTCAAAGTACTTTGGGAACTCAAGTGACCAAGTAATAAACGAGTCCCAGAATGGGACAGTGACATTGCTCTGACTCAGGAAATTATTCCTAGGCCTCTGCCCTGGATTATACTGAAGTTCTGAGTTTAGCTTCAACATTCTAAAGTATTTCAGAATTCAAATTACTTCTACAAAACCACCATTTCAGATTTGGGGCTGAATTCCAATTGTGGGTCTTCCAGAATAAAATAGATGCTTTACAAAATAATAAAATAAAATAAAAAATACTTTTTCATGGGTTTCAAGCTTATGTACATTTGAGTCATTTGATATGTTGTTGGTTTAGTGCTGTAACAGGTTGATATTTGACCAGCTTGTAACATGCCTGTACTAACACTTGGGAGACTAAGACAGAAGGTTTGCAAATTCTAGGCCAGCCTGGGCCTCATTATGAGACCCTGTCGCAGAAAAGAAAAGAACTATCGATTTGTTCATGAATTTTCTACTTACTCTTTGATCCCCCACTCTTGTGTGAGGGATCACTGACGCTCAGAATATTTAAAGATCCTCTTCCGATAGTGTTTTAGCTAATATTAATGTATTAGTATTTTAGGAACCTAAGAAAAATAATGTACTTTTAACACTACTGATTGACTAATAGCACTTTGAAAATTTTTCAGGCAGTGACTTATTTTGAAGAATATTGATTTGAACCTTTTTGGAGTTTTGTTTGGTTTTTTCCCCCCAGAATTCATTATTGTAAATACTTCAGATCATCTTCATGAGTTTCATTAGTTTGTAGTGTATATAACACTGTATTTAGAGATGTGTACTGTTTCCTGTTCTATACTGAGTTTATTTTTTTCCTTTGTAGATGGCGATGCCCAGTCACTTAAAGAGCACCTTATTGATGAGTTGGATTACATACTGCTGCCAACCGAGGGCTGGAATAAACTTGTCAGCTGGTACACATTGATGGAGGGCCAAGAGCCAATAGCAAGAAAGGTATATTTGAGAATAACTGAGTATAAATATATTTTGTTAAGTAGCTCATGTTGGTAATTCGATATATTCTGAAACCTTCTTAACTTACCGTAGGAGAAAAGTGAGGAAAACATTCCTGTGCACCGGATACTAACAGCTGATGGCGTAGTATAGAAACTTACCTGCATTCTTACCTTATAAGGACAATACTCATGATTAACTGGTTAACACAAAATTAGTATCTTTATTTAACAGCTGAGGACATGAGGACAAAAAGAGGGGGCTACTTTTCTATATGGTACACTGCCTCTTTCCAATTTAAAAACCAAACTAAAAGTTGAAGAAATGTTTTTAACAACATAAAATACTTTAAAAATGAAAATGTAGCTGGGCGGTAGTGGCGCACGCCTTTAATCCCAGCACTCGGGAGGCAGAGGCAGGCGGATCTCTGTGAGTTCGAGGCCAGCCTGGTCTACAAGAGTGAGTTCAAAGACAGGCTCCAAAGCTACACAGAGAAACCCTGTCTCAAACAAACAAAAAAAAGAAAATTTAATTTTTTTCAATCTTCTTTTAAAGTTTTACAATTACACTTTTAGGAATACTAAAAATGAACTTTTTGGAACTAAAATGGGTATTACTCTGGTAGAATACCAGACTTAAGGTAAATAAACTGACCTCATGTCTATTGAATGATTGACTCTGATCTGTGTGATGTTAGTATAGGTTGTTGCTTTTGTCATTCTTGGAGAACCGAGTGCTCTGACTTGCTGAAGGATAGCCTTGTAGATGTGAGATGGCACTGAAAGAGAAACCTCATTGTTTTAAACACAGTTTTTCCTTTAAAATATTTTTTATAATTTTATATGAATGAATATACAGTGTATTGTTACCCTCTCTTATCTCCCAAAACTCACTTTTTAAAATTGTTTTTATTGTGCTATACATTTTTCTCCACTCCCTTCCCTTCCTCTCTTCTCTCATACCCTCCTCCATTACCCCCACGCTCCCAGTTTACTCATGAGATCTTGTCTTTTTCACCTTTCTATGTAGATTAATATATGTCTCTCTTAGAGTCCTCTTTGTTATCTGTTGTCTGGGGTTGTGGCCTGTAGACTGGTTTTTCTTTGCTTTATGTCTAAAAACCACTTATGAATAAATGTATATTATATTTGTCTTTCTGGGTCTGGGTTACCTCACTCAATATAGTTTTTTTCTAGATCCTGCAAATTTCAAGATGTCATTGTTTTTACCACCGAGTAGTACTCCATCATGTAAATGTACCACATTTTCTTTATCCATTCTTCGGTTGAAGGGCATCTAGGTTGTTTCCAGGTTCTGGCTATTACAAATAATGCTGCTATAAACATAGTTGAACACATGTCTTTGTGGTATGATTGAGTGCCTTTTGGGTATATACCCAAAAGTGGTTTTGCTGGGTCTTGAGGAAGGTTGTTTCCTAATTTTCTGAGAAATCGCCACACTGACATCCAAAGGGGCTGTACCAGCTTGCATTCCCACCAGCAATGCAGGAGTGTTTCCTTTACCCCACAACCTCTCCAGCATAAGTTGTCATCAGTGTTTTTGATCTTGGCCATTCTTACAGGTGTAAGATGGAATCTCAGAGTTGTTTTGATTTGCATTTCTCTGATGGCTAAGGATGTTGAACATTTCCTTAACTGTCTTTCAGCTGTTTTAGATTCCTCTGTTGAGAGTTCTCTGTTTAGGTCTGTACCCCATTTTTTTTATTGGATTATGTGTTCTTTTGGTGACCAATTTCTTGAGTTCTTTGTATATTTTGGAGATGAGTCCTCTGTCTGATGTGGGCTTGGTGAAGATCTTTTCCCACTCTGTAGGCTGCTGTTTTGTCTTGTTTACAGAAGCTTTTCAGTTTCAGGAGGTCCCATTTATTAATTGTTTCTCTCAGTGTCTGTGCTGCTGGGGTTCTATTTAGGAAGTGGTCTCCTGTGCTAATATGTTTAAGTGTACTTCCTTCTTTCTCTTCTATGAGGTTCTGTGTGGTTGGTTTTATGTTGAAGTCTTTGATCCATTTGTCCTTGACAAAACTCACTTAAAGAAAAGTGTGTATGTGTATTACATTCTTTTCCTTATACCTGGAGTACATTGTACAAGTTTCAGTACTGGTACTATATCTATCAACAAATTCATTGCCTTTTTAAAATTCTTAGTCTTTTTTTAAAGGACTTACTGAAGTTTGGTTTTTGAAAACTAAGGAAATGAAAGTGAAAAGAAAGAATCATGGAAAGTTTGCACAGTTATAAAGAAAAGTTTGAGAAGTCTGTTAGAAGTTTATACATTTGTTCTTAATAAGGTGAATTCAAATTTTTCAATATGTACTTTTTAAACTTTAATATACATAAAATTGTCTGGAATTCTTATTAGATTTATCTTCCCAATGGTGCCACACACCTTTCATCCCAGCACTTGGCGGGTGGATCTCTGTGAGTTCGAGGCCAGCCTGGTTTAGGAGAGCTAGTTCTAGGACAGCTAGGATTGTTACACAGAGAAATCCTATCTCAAAAAAACAAACAAAATAATTCACTTTCCCTCCAAATTGATTCAGTAAGTCTAAGAGTTGCATTTTACTCTACCCTGAGATAGAGAGAAAAGTTACTTCAAGAAATAAACACAATAACTGTTCTTATAGAGTCTGATGTCCAGCTCTGAATTGCATCAGTCTCTGGTTACATTAAAGAATCTATGGTACATAAACAAAAGTAACTATGTTTTTTGGTGACTAAGCTTTTTAACTTTTCATCTAAAGTTAGTGTCAGGCACTCTGCCTTGAAATCAAGCTACCCAGGAAACAAGGAAGTAAGCAAGAGATGCAGTGAGTGAGCCAAACTGGAAAAGTGACAGTAGACCTAGAACAGTTCATGGTGACAGTAGACCTAGACTGTAAGGAACAGTTCATGGTGACAGTAGACAGAGACTGTAAGGAACAGTTCATGGTGACAGTAGACCTAGACTGTAAGGAACAGTTCATGGTGACAGTAGACAGAGACTGTAAGGAACAGTTCATGGTGACAGTAGACATAGACTAAGGAACAATAGACTTTTAGTAAGCTCAAAAAATCAGTAACTGGAAAGTAGCACAAAACTATTAAATAAGATCCTGACACTTCTGAAATTAACAATATAAACAATATACTTTACCTTTGAGTGTAATGGTAAAGAGAGCTGAAAAGTGAACATTTAAGCCAGTTGTTGTTAATAGAAAATATGCAATGTAGAAGTTATGCCAAGGAACAGAGTTTCTTTAAAAAGTGAAGATGTACTTGGTATAGTGACTAAATTTAGTCACTATAAGTACTATCATTGGAATCTTAGGAGAGTTAGGGAGTGGGGCAGGTAGGGCTAATAGCTGAAGTTGTTCCCAAACTGAGAAAATACCAAATTACAGAGTCAGGAAACACTGTTTCTCAGACTAAAATAATAAACACATAATCAAAAGTTAACAAGACAAAATGATATTCCTCAATATTGTTAGACAGAAGGATACACTGTCCTACAAAAGAGTAAGTCAAAGAAATGATTTCCTAGCAAACAGTGGAAGCCAGGAAGCAGTGCACTATTTTTAGCACTACAAGAAAATAATTGGCAATCCAGGATTCTGTGTCCAAGGGAAGGATCTTTCTAAAAGGAGTAGTTCTTTATCCTCCTGTGTATTTCCTGATGCTTATCCCCTAGTTTGGAATACTGGTGTCTTCTACACCTGGTGTGACATATTTTAAGATTAAAATGGGAGATCATACTGGGTTTATCCCAGGTGTCTCTGTTCTGGAGACCTGAACTGCACATGTTAAGGACATGTGTGTATTCTAGGGAGGGGCTCACCTGGCCAGTAAAATGAGTTCTAAATGAGTCTTATGAAGCCATAGCCTAAAACTCGACAGAAACTTCCTGAGAAATCTCAACCCAGATGGGTCTAGCTAAACTGCTCACAGATTTTTGGCCCTCAGAAATGATGTGAGATTTTTGCAGTTAGTGAAGCCTTAAGGTAATTCATCATGTGTCAGTAGGTTGTTCAAACTAGTTTAGGAGCCTTGATACTGGAGTATTAACAAACAGGAACTATGGTGGCTTTGGCTGTTCGGTGATCAGAAAATATAACATGAGTATCAAAAAAAAGCCTAAAAGGCCATGAGCAGACTGAGAATTTGCAGTTTGAAAAGGGTACCAGTGAAGACTTAGAGGAAGAGTAGGAAGACCTTGGAAACTATGAGGAATATGATCTTTTTGTTGCAAATATCTCTACTACAAACTGAAAGATTAAAAAAAAGTATAATGAGTTTAGTGATTTGCCAAAGGGGTGCCCACTATCTACTTGTACTGCCTCTTGTCTGTATATAAAGATAATGAGCAAATCCTGGGTCATCAGACAAACTCCTGAAATGACAAATGATAGAAGGTATCCTGTGTGTTTCCAGTCCCTAGTGGAATTAAGCTAGAAATTAGTAACAAAGAGACACTTGATCCCCCAACTATTTACAACAGTATCATTTTAAATAATCAAAATCAGAGAAGAGATAAAAATCAAAATTTAGACTAGATGGTAATAAAAATACAACTTAAAAAAATGGTTCCTACTGACATATGCCCATGATCTCACTATTCAGTGTTTGGGAGGTGTAGATGGGCTAGCTTAGGTCACATAGTGAAACTGTTTGCATTTCTACAAAAGAAAAGGGAGCAGGTCAGTCATTCTTAGGAGGACCTTTACAACTAAATGCAAATAGTGGGAGAAATGTAACTGAAAATCAGTTTCTCAGGTCAAGAAAAGGAAATTTAATTTTACTGGAGAAATATCGTAATGTGGACTTTAGTGAAGCTAAAAAAAATTACAGTTTATAGTATCTTAGGATTTTACTCACATATGAGTCTCAGTCCCAAGGTTTCAGTTGGTAAGAATATTTGATTCCTAGTTTTTTATTATCAAATAGCTACAAGAAAATCTTAGAGAAACTCAGTATATTGTTAGATTTTTAAATAGCGTGACTCTGTAAGAGGGCTAAAGCATCTTGGTTAGAACTTAAAAGTTTAGCACTGGGAGTTAAGTTATTAAAATGTGAGCCATATGGTCTATAAAACTGTTGCAACAAACATGATGAAGAGAACATATCTGAGAAAGTAAAGTCATGTTGGATTATCTAAGAAACTCAAGATAAACTATTTAAAAACCCTGGGTTGAAACGTTTTTTCCTGAAAGTGAAAGAGGAGTTTTGTGATTCCCATATTGACTTTGATGTGAGCCTGCTGTTTCATGTGAGTCTTTGCGCCTCCCTTTTGCCATATCTGTCTAATGTATCACATATCAGGCCAATTACTATTTTCAGAAACAGTGTTCATGACTGAAATTCTACAGTTAACCTTTAGAAGAGCAAAAGGAAATATACTTATTTCAAAGGTGAACCTAATATAAAATATTCTTATGTTTTATTTCTTGCATGCTTGACAGCTTTTCTTTATTTTGTTTGTGTGCTTCATAGACTTACTAAGTACCCATTTAAAGGTCAGACTAAGTCATTTTAGAAAGTGAAACAAACATATCTATTACAGGGACAGAATGGTCCTTTCAAAAGACATGTTTTAACATAAATAGTAATAACAGAACTTGTAGATACAATTACACAAAGCTTTGTAAGTTTTCCTTGTCAGAGCACTGTCATCTGTCTGTATCTTTATTCATAGCTATACGTGAAAATCATATACAGGAAATTGGTATGCAGTCACTTTGATTTAACTTAGGTAAATTTGTTGTTTATGGCATACCAGAATCTTAACAAATTAGTAGAATGCCTTTCTAAACTGTTAATGTTTTAAATTGTTTATATTTCATTGGATATCTAGTTTTTCTGAGGCTTTGTTAAAGATATGTATTACTATGAGAACAGCATTGAGAGAATTCATACTAACTTGTTTTTGTTTTTTTTAGGTGGTAGAACAGGGTATGTTTGTAAAGCACTGCAAAGTAGAAGTATATCTCACAGAATTGAAGCTCTGTGAAAATGGAAACATGAACAATGTTGTAACTCGGAGATTTAGCAAAGCTGACACAATAGGTAATGCACAGTCCTGTCCCGAATCACTGTTTTTAGAGACTTAGTCGTGGTTCTTGCTTGTAGTCTGCTGTGGTACTAATCTGCTTACAGGTATATTCATAAACACTGTAGAATCTCAGCTTCCATGCATATGTCCTAGTTTATAGTGGACTAGCTTGTTTCTTACTTTTTTATTAAATGAGTTGAATGTTTGTGTCATTTTTAATTTAAGAGAATTAAATTTTAAAATTAGCATTTGAACATTGCATGCCTTGTTGGTAACAACAAAATATAAATTTAAGTAGACCTTTAAGTATACCATGTTTAAATAAAATTGGCCAAGTATGGAGAATAAAAAGTCAATTGGTATTTTCTTCATTCCAGGTAAGTAGCCAAGACGGCAGGCTTGCTGTTAACTACAGCATATTGAGGGGTTTTTGCTAATGAGTAAGCTTTGAAAAATGTAGTCTTGGGCCTGGGGGGGGTGGTGGTGCTCACCTTTAATCCCAGCACTCGGGAGGCAGAGGCAGGCGGGTCTCTGTGTGTTTGAGGCCCACCTGTCTACAAAGCAAGTTCAAGTTTCAGGACAGCTAGGACTGTTACTCAGAGAAACCCTGTTTGGAAAAACCTTTAAAAAAAAAAAAAAAAGAGAGAAAGAAAACTAGTTCTACATATAGCTTTGTATAAAAATTGACATTGAGTTGAGCACATTAAAAATTTTAATTATACATATTATACATGCTAATAGCTTTAATTATGAAATGTTCATAAAGTATTTATATAAAAGATAGTAGTAATAGTAATCTTATTGGAAAATAAAAATAATAGAGAAACATGACATGCAGAACTCAGCATGCCAGAGAAATTAGTGTATTGTGACGTTGGGCACTGTCACTAAGAACACTGACTGAAAGAAAATGAGGGCGATAGCTGCACTGTAACCGTGGTTTTATAAGGATAAGTGTTTAGAAGGCAGCTGGACCAGTTTAGCAAAATAGTAAATCATCATGTATGGTCTGTGTCCTCTCCTGCCACGGGCTCTTAGCCAGGTTTACAGCACCAAGCATGACTTTCCTCAACTCTAACAGCCCTTAAATCAAGTGGGATGGCTGTTGGTTACCTGTGACTGCAAGATGTTCTTATGCTGTTGCACTCAAGGGCTTATCATGTCTACATATCACCTTGTGGATCTTTAAAGGCCAACTAGAGATTGGTAGCCAACTGGACTATAAATAACTACATGTTAATATAATTAGTAGTCATCAAATCTCTAGCAAGTTAAAAAATTTTGATTTTAACAGAAATGTTATAGAAAATCTGAGTCCATCAGATACCTTTTTTGATAATTATTTTACTTTAAAAATACTCATGAAATCAGCAACTGATTTTAATTTCTGCATTGAAAACAACCATTAGGAAGTTTTTGCATTAAGTACTAAACAAAAATTTATAGAGGATAAATGTAATTTATACAGAATATCTGTTCAAAAGGTTTGATTTTAACCCATATACTTTAGATATCCTAATACTTTTTAAGGCTACAGGCATGAAATATATGTCTTAATATTGAAAAAGAACTGAATTTTTGATAACTTGAAATTTCTTATTGTTAAATGGATGTTTTTCAAACTACTTGGAATTAGGATAATAAGCGAAAGATTGTGTGTGCATGTATGTGTGTGTGTGTGTGTGTGTTCCCTTTGGTCTTTAAAAAAACTTAATTGAAACTAATTTTTTTAAAGTCTATTGTCTACCTAGAATTAGGAAATTAAATTCCAATTTTGTGTTTCTAAGTTAATAAAATAGTCTGTTTTCTACTCACACTGCCCACGTGATAGTAAAATGATAGCAGCACACAGTTTGAAATAGTTTAGAATATTAGTGCTTAAATACTTGCCTTTGACTCTTTTACTCTCTAAATTGCTGTAATTGGGCGCTAGGTGTCCAATTAAATTCAATTTCATATGTTTCAGAGCTAAACACTAAGGACACAATTCGTTCTAAAGCTACTAAAAACTGCTTTTTTAATAAAAATTAATAAAATTAGTTGACATTCATAAGTAAATATTCCTACAAGAAATGTTCTTCACAATTTTCTGTTATGTGTATTTAAAAAAAAATGTTCATTTACTTCATGAGTAATAGGGTCAGAGTGATATGTGGAAAATAAATGCTTAGTCCCTCAGTTCGTCTCCAGTGTTTGACACACACACACAATCCCAGCCACTAGCTCCCTGTTGTCTTTCACTGCCTCTGTTTTTTATTATTTGTTTATTTAGAAACCGATTACTGCAGATAAGCAGGGCAGCAGGCTAAGGAGTATGAAGAGGAGCGACTGCCATTATCTTTAGCTGTACACGCTGCCTCCGTTACCACGTGTTAATAGTTTTCACACTATTCATTCTCGCGCACATTGCAGCAGTGCTAACTCTCTTTTTACTCTTTCTCTCGTGGTCTCTGGTGAGTTCCTCACTGCCAAGTTGAGTGATGATTTGAAAGTCTCCCATTTTCTTAACCAACCAGCAAAATTTAACATCATACACTACTTGTCTAGAAACACCACCAATTCCTTAATTGGAAAGTATTGGTATCTCCATACTTGGCCTCCTTTCCCTTGGTCCGTCTCTGTTTTGGTTTTTTTTTTTTTAGCTCATCTGATTTCCTGGCTTAAAATATTAATGTTCAACTCAACACTCTTGGTTCCAGTTTCAGCCACCTTATGTATTCATTTATGTATGTTAAGAATTATAATTACTCATGAAGTTAAACTCTCTTCCATAGCCCACAAAACCTTCTACTTCACATTCTTCCCATCTTTTCCCAATCAGTTGCCTCCTCTTAAGTTTTTCAGGTAAAAAGTATGGTTGTAACAGGCCGACAATATGGCTCATCAGGTATAGTTGTACTTGCAGCCACGCCTGACAATCTGACAGTTCCGTCCCTGGAGCTCACATGGTGGAAGGAGAGAACCAGCTCATTCAAGTTATCCTCTGTTGACAACACCCATGCATGCACATGCTTCCTCACACACCAATAAATAAACACACACTAGAAATATGTAACAATCATCTTTATTTAAAAAGAAATCTGTAAAAAAAAATGGGATGTTTGGATTGTTTTTGCCATCCTACACATAATCTCATAGCGTATCTTGGGAATATATTCTCATTCCTTAATGTAAGATATTCATTAAACTTACTGGATTACGAATATGAATATTTTCTAATGTTGGTCTTTTTATCATTCTTTTGTTTCTAACTGCTTTCTTTTGCAGTCTGATTCCTCAAATAATCATCTATCAGTGTTAAAATTACCATATCCCTGTTAAAAACACATAGTTGGTCTTTGTATTTGCTTATCTGATTTTGCTATTTTATCCTTATTTTTATAAATTTATAATGTTTAGACTGGTAAGCATTTACCTCTTTGTAATTAATATACCTATTTTTTAAAATGTATTATATTTACATATCTTCCCTTCTTAAATCTTAGATACAATTGAAAAGGAAATAAGAAAAATCTTCAATATTCCAGATGAGAAGGAGACTAGATTGTGGAACAAGTATATGAGTAATACATTTGAGCCGCTGAATAAACCAGATAGCACTATTCAGGATGCTGGCTTATATCAAGGACAGGTATTTTTGGCAATAATTTTTTTTAAGATTTATTTATTTGTATTTTATTTGTATGTGTGAGTACCTGCGAGTATGTCTGAACCATGTACATGTATAGTGCTCATGGAGACCAGAAGAGAGCATTGGATCCCTTGGGAATGGAACTGGAGTTACAGGTGGTTGTAAGCTGCCTAATTTGGGTGCTGGGAACTGAATGTAGGTCCTCTGCAAGAGCAACAGATGTTCTAACTGCTGAGCCATTTCTCCAGCCCAACAGGAATGCTTATTTTAAATGCAGCTTTTTGCCTTTAAAATCCTTGTGAATATTGTGTAGTACATGATGAGTCTGTCTCTGTCTACCTCTTTCTAACTCTTCTCTGTCCTCACTGGTCAATAATTGTAATTTCTAGTTTCCTTTTTGAGCTTGGAAACATTCTACTTCTTAGGAATGTTTTCACTGAAAATAGCTAATTTTGTAAGATAGATCAGCGGACTTCATAAGGATCAAATAGTCTTTTGTCTCTACTGGCCATATGTAAGTCTCTGTTGAAACTGTGACTCTCCCATTGTAACGGTATAGAAGCAGCCATAGGTGTTGCACAAAGAAGCAGAGAGAGCTGTATCACAAACTGGTTTAACAGAGCTGTAGGCTTAGGGAACCTTAGCTTGTCTATCGCTGTTGGGCCTATCAGCTCCCAATTTGATCTTCCCTTTTGGTATAGTCTAAAATAATTAGATATAGTGAGAAATTACATATACATATATATATATATGTGTAGTGTTTAATTACAATTAGCAACTGAATCTACCTTGTTATATCTTCAACTAATTTATATTCCTTTCCCAGCCCTTGTCTTTCATAATCAACATGCCTTGTTACCTCCAGTTTCTTACATATATGCGTAGTCTTACTTCACTAGAATATTCATTCTAAGATGTAAATCTGACTCTTTGCCTCTCATAAACCTTTCCTGGCTCCGTAAAGGTTATGAAGTCCAGACTCCTTAACCAATGTACAGGTCATGGTTTAGCCCTTTGTCTAGTTTTCTGTCTTTAGACTATCCTTGTCTTTTGGTTGCCATAGTATTCCTACAGTGAGCTTTTGAATGCATTGTTCATCTGCCTGGTGTACCATTCTTCCCATTTCCCTGCATCTATCCCGTAAAAAATTATTTAACCATTCAGATGTTCATATTAGCTATCTCATTCTACTTTATAGGTGCATCAGGTTGCATCGATTTATCCTTCAAGTTTCAGCCCCAAAACACAGCTCTTCACCTGTCCTTGTTTTTATCGGTATCCATTATCTTCATTTAAGAAGAATTTCTCCCCTACTTTCTATATTGATTTATTAGTATCTTTTAAAAATATACTAAGTCTAAGGTTCATATTTTGATTAGAGTTTGTTGTTTTAATTACTAGTACCTAATACAGTGACTGGTGATTCAATGTGTAGATAACTTTTTTCTGTCAGTTTATTTGAAAATTACTATTAACATCAATAATATGATAGTTATTTAAAAAAACTCAGAGAAACTGAGATGAATTGTTAGTAAATATCTGCTATATATCAAGTATTATACTAGACTATTAAAGACAGTTTGTTTAGCTGGGGAACTAGTCAGGTGTGCCAGGTCTTAACTACGCAAGCCTAAGGACCTGAGTTTGATCCCCAGCTGGGGAACTAGTCCATTGTGCTGAGTGCTTGCTATGCTAGCAATGGAGACAAGCAAATCCTGGGGTTCCTAGTTGAAGCAGCCTCATGTAATGGGCAAACCTAGATTCCAGTGAGACCCCCATCCTCAGAGAGCAGGTGACTTACTATGGTGACTCAGAATGATACCCAAGGCTGACCTTGGCTGCACAGGCTTGTGCCCACACACACGCTCACCTGTACACATTCATTCAAATCTTTTAAAGAAAGAAAGAAATGGTGGCATTAGTCATATAATTCCCTCCAGAATCTCAAAAACTTCAAAGTAATGATTTTCAAACTTATTTTAACCATTCTCAAGTGAAACTGAAATTCATTATTCACAGTAGGAGTTGCCTGATTGAAGATCGTATAATAATTGAAGATCGTATAATACATAATCTCCTTCACAGCTAATGAGTTCCCTTCATCTTCCACTAGACACAAGCCTCTGCCCTGATTACCATCTATTGGTACTTGCAATAGGAGCATAATTTGAAATTGTATAGAGTTAATTCAGTCAATATTTTAGGGGCCTTATGAAATGGACGTTATTTTCCCTGCACATAGAGAAAATGTAGTCTTATAAAGTTAAAGAATTTGACATTCTTGATGATACACATTTGTCCAATTGAAGATTAGACTTGGCTGAGAGAATTAAGCTAGTTTAATAAGATTAAATATTTGTGAGGACTTGTTCATTTGGGAGGAGGGATGTTTCAAAGAATATAAATTAAGATTTTCAAATAAAGACTGTGTGTGTTCTATGTGTATAGAGACCAGAGGAGAATATCAGTGTCAGCTTCTCTGTATATGCCTTCTTCCCTTGATAGGACTCTCACTGAACCCGCAGCTCATTGTTTCAAGTTTCTAACATCCACTTTGTTATCCCGACAGCCCACCCCACCCAGTGCTGGGTTATAGGCATATGTACCATGGCCAGCTTTTGTGTGTACATACCAAGCATGCACAGCAGGCACTCTTGGTTACTGAGCCATCTCCCAAACCCAAGAAACACTATCCTGCCCACTCCACCTTTGCTGTATGTTAAAGCACCCTAATTAGAAAGTGAGCATGGAATTGGAGAGATGGCTCAGTGCTTAAGAGCGTGTGCTGCTCTTGAAGAGGACCTGCGTTTGGTTCTCAGCACCCATGTGGGTGGCTCGCAATCACCTGTACCTTCAGTTCCAGAGGGTTCAATGCTTTGTCTGGCCTCTGCAGGTTCCTGGACTTGTGTGCATGCCCCAGTACATAGACACAAAACTGTACATTACTCAAAAATACACAGATTAAAAGATTTTAAGAAAGAAATACAGTATGAAAGCATTTACCTCCCCATACTGGTGAATTTTTCCTGTCTCCCTTTGATGTGTGTATAATTTAAATTTGAAATTTTTCTTAAATTTTAACAATAAGCAAAACATTATTTAGAAAATTATCTGAATAAAGAAAATTATGTAAATAAAGGAGTGAATTTTATTCTTGTGGTTTATTAATACTATCTGTGGCTATAAAATGTGGAATTTTAAGTAAAAATGTTTAAGTATTAAAATGTTATTGCTAAGTGATAATGCATAACTTTGAGAGTTTTTATAGCTGAAATTCCTTGTTTTAAAACTTTTAATTTCTCCAGAAGTCCCTAATATTTATGAATATGCGGAAATGGTTTATGTATGTCACTATAGTTGCAAGTTGTAGTAAAGAAAATCTTTTAAGCTAAGAATCACTCAATCAATTCTACTTAATAAATCTGTGAAAATATATACTCCCTATTAAGATAATAATTAGAAAATTGAGATAATGGATAAACTGGTAGGTAAGGAGAAGAACATCAAAGGGGTCAGGATGGTAGGTGCTTGGTGCAACATACTGAGTGTATGAAATCCATTAGTCAAAGGCAACTTTAGTATTTAATCAACATGATTGCTGTCTCATCAAGTTACATGAATTTTTTAATGAGTATTTCAATGTCAGTTACATTTTATATTTTATCTGTTGCATTCTGTGTGATTATGGTCAAAAGCCAATTTATAAATGGTCTGGAAACACATAGTCCTCCAAGGAGTGTTGCTGTGAGGATGTAGGACAGTATGCAGAATTGCAGCTATTCATTTGTGGTATACTGTATTTTAGTTCATGTTCTCTTGCATTGTAGATTTACCATGAAAACTTAGATTCTTAATTTCTCCTTAGTATTATCACAAATTAATAAGTATTTTTAAATTAAGATTTTCTTCCTTACATGATTCATCCCTAACAAAAAATAGAAGAAAAGGCCTCTTTATTAACCTGAAATATAAAAGGGAAAGGCGTTAGGGATGTTTTGAGGAAAAAAAAAGTATAGTTTCTGGTGTGCAGGCATACATGCAGGCAGAACACTCTATACATAATAAATAAATCTTTAAAAAAAAGTATAGCTTTATCTTGGCATGGGCCTTTTATTAACCTAGATGATTTTGTCTATCTGAGACAATCTGCAGCGGGGTACTTGAGCTACTGTAATTTGATTATGGATTCTTATAAGTGTGACTATCAGTTTTGTACTAAAAGTTTTCATAATTTAAGGTTGGCAAGATGAGTCTGACTGAGGTCCATGCACACTGGAGGAAAAGACTCCCACAAATTGTCTTTGCATCTCCATGTGTGATCAAGAAATATGCATACCCATAGAGCATGGGTGCCTACACATATAGGCAGCCATACATACTATAAACAAATACATAAATGTAACAAAAACTATTTCTAATAAAGATTTCAGAATTTACAAAAATAATGTAGATGAATACTAACTTCAAATTATAAGTAATCTATAGTTTGGAATTTTTGCTACTGTTTTGCAATAATATTTGCATAATAATAATTAAATCATGATAGAGCCACTGATCGTATATTACAGATGTAGATACAATTTAAAAGCATACATGTTAAACACATAAACAACTTATGACCAGTCTATCGTTTGACTTACTTACACTTAAAGTTATAGAAACTGATTTTTTTTTCCTTTTTTTTCTTCTTTACTATCAACACTGGCTTTTATTTCAGACCATTTTGTCTGTTGCATCCTTAAATAATCAGTTACTTTAGTTCCTTATCAGCTTATCTCCTAAAACTGTCTGACTTCATAGCTGTGGACAAACACCCTTTATTGTGTCATGTTTGCAGGTGTTAGTGATAGAACAAAAAAATGAAGATGGAACGTGGCCAAGGGGTCCTTCTGCTCCTAAGTAAGTGCTTCTCTTGGGGTTTGTTGCATGATGTTGAAACGTGGATTCCGATACTGAAGTCCAAAATGAGGGCAAAACCTAACTGAATGTCGCAATACATGTATCCTTTATCTTTTATACTTTATTCTTGGAGAACTTTCTAAGTTTACACTTAGATTAATATAGTACAAATTTAAAACCTTCAAGGTAAAATCACTATTAGAATAAATGATAGTGTAATAAATGTTACGTCTAATATGGTCAGATCCTTAAGCATTTTGTTTTGTTCTCTTGAAGTATTTTTGTGATGTTGAAGTACACCTGCTAGTGAAATGCTTCTTTTATGAAAGATAGCCTGGAGTGAGAGTAGTATTTCCATTATACAAATGTCTCAGAATTTAAGTGTCTAAGTAGACAGTGTCTGGAGTATTGAGTTGCTTCTGATGGTAAATGAAGGAAGCGTTGAGAATCTTTTCAAAATTGTAAGATCGACACAGTATTATCAAAAACACTTAAACCTATTTATATTACAATACATAAACTTCAAACCTCTGAGAAGTAACACATGTGTCTATAGTTGTACTATTTCTGTAGCCTACAGAGACCTTTATATCACAACAGGCTCGTTCTGCACACTTTGCTAAGTGAGATAAATGAGAACTACAGATGGCTTCAGATCTACTCACATTTGCTTGATGCCAAATAAGTTGGAGGAAAATTTAATTCTCTATAACTCAGAATTTCAGGTTTTCTGAGGGATTGTAGATCTGAATTTTGAAAAATTTCAAAAATAATGATTTGTAATTAAATTACTAATATATTAGGTCCATACATAGCAAATTTGTAAAAGCAAACAACCTTGCCACTTGATTAGGATTTTCTTCCTAAGGAAATGCACCTTCAGTAAGAATGTGCAGTTTTCATCTTATGTGCAGTTTTTATTGGTATTGTTAATTTTTTATGAGTTGTTGCCTAAATATATTAATTATGTAAAGGTGTGTATTGCTCAATGTCCTGCTTAGTTGGATATAACGGTAGAATTTTGAGTAAAACCAAAATTTTTATAGGAAAAAGTGAAAGCGTGTGAATTGAATCATGGATCTCTTCACAGGTACAGATTTGGAAATTATGGACTTTTTGAGAATATTCACTTACGTTTAGATTGCTATATATTTGCTGAATCTTGAAACAGTTTTTGGGGTAATAAAATTGACTGAGTTACATACTTAAATATCACGAGTTCTAAAGTTTGAGAAACCTTTTCTGTATATAATTGATGGCTTCACCTGGCTCTCTCCTCTTTCCATTCCTTCTTTCGTTATTAAACAACAACAACAAGGTGTTGCCTATTGCCTAGACTGACCTTGGACTCCAGAGCTCTAGTAATGCTCTTGTCCCAGCTCCCTGAAGTTAGGACTATATGCTATAGACCAAGTCTATTTTCAGTCCAAATCAATTTTCCCCATAATCATTTTAATTTGTTCAGATAGCTGAAATACTGCTATTATGTCAGAGTAAAAAACAATTTCTCAATGCCTAATACACCATACTTATGTATTAAATACTGGTGAATGAAAGTGTAGTGCTGGAGTTGCATGGAAGTACAGCTAGAGGACCTACAGGTTAGTAAGGGTGCTAGCTAAAGAAGGTTAAGTATCATTCAATCTAAAACAGAGGTACACAATAATGTATCTCTGTTGTCACATGATGATTTACCAGAATATAAAACATTTGATATTTTCACTTGTGTATGAAAAGATTCCTTGAAAGCTAATGATAAAAGAAAATTCTCCTAGTTTAAGAAAGCCTATGTAGCAAAAATCAGTAGCAGTAAATGATGTTGTCCATTGTGAAATTTAAACACCCTTCAATTAAAACAGAAGATAAATTCACTATTGACACATAATACAAAAGGGCCTTAACACTAACGACAAATAACCTACTTGAAAATCTAGATAGGAAGAGCAAACCAAATGGTTGTTCAGTGCCAAATTATCTGCCCTGAAAACATACATCTAAGTGACATATGGAATGTATGTATATACATATAAAATAACAATTAATGAAAGATGAGGCCATGAATTTAAAGGAAAAGAGGGGACAGTATATGAGAGGGTTTGAAGGGGAAAATGTTGTAATTACATGATAATCTCAAAAAAAAAAGTCTAGATCAGCAAACTGCTGAAAGCTGTGAAAACTGAGACAATTGGCAGCAGGCCTTTTTTCTTGCCTGGGTCAGTGATCTTTTCTCAGTAGGGTAACTGATCGGAGACCTTCAGTGTTGTGGGTCATGTGATCTGCGGCTCTGCTGATGTGGCAAGCAGGCCTTAGCATTGTTAGCACAGAGGTGTGATTGTACTGAGGCAGAGTTTTATTTATATGGAAGCGAAACGCTTGTATTTATTTTATGAGCCATACATCTGTGAACTCTGGTGTGTATTAGTGCTGAACCGTGTAGAAAATTAAACAATATAAATGTGAATAACGATGCACAAGTTTATTTGTTAGACTGCTGAGAATTAGTACAATGCTGTCTGATGTCACACTAGCAAAAACAAAAAAGGCAAATGAGTGAGCTGAGAAAGACATGTCCAGCTCAGGTTGTGATCCATAGGAGTGTGCTACCACCTGGCAGTTAGGTTGTTCAAACATCTGCATGTGTTCTCTGGAGAATAATCTGCAATATAATACTTTGGATTCAGAATGAATGCATTTATTAGACCTGTAGTGGGCAAGAGTAAAGGAACAAATAGCAGGTACATCACATCAAATTGGCCACAATGACATCCAGCAGAAATGTGTAGGAAAGCCAACTGTTATGAAACAGTCTACTGGAGTTCGCTAGAGACAGGTTTTCAGACAGGGCATCTGTGGATGAGCTTCCAGGTTCTCATTCCCACCACAGGCATCTTTGCCAGATATTGCAATCGTAACCCCTGTTGGAAATGTTTTTACTCCCTTTAGCTGTTTGCCTTTCTCCCTTTTCACGGTTACAGAGGCAGAGGGCCAGCCTGGCCCATAATGGGGAGTTTTGGAGGACACTTGAAACAGACATTCTATCTGAGACAAGGGGGGGTCTCCTTATTTCTAAAGATTGCTTTCAACAAATTCATATGACAGTGTGCAAGTTTAGTTTATAATATATATGAGCAGTCAGGTTTGCTTTGGTTTGGTTTTACAGTTTTTGTTTGGGTTTTTTTAGGGATGTCTTAGGGTTTTTATCGGTCTGATAAAACACTGTGACCAAAAGCAGCTTGAGGAGGAACTCAAAAAAGGAACCAGGAGGCAGGAAGTGGAGCAGAAGCCATGAAAATATGGTCTGTTCACTGACTTGCCCTGTAAGGCTTGCTCAGCTTTTGTTCATGCTGTCTGTGACCACCTGCGCAGGGTTGGCGCCACCCCCAGTAAACAGAGCCTGCACACATCAATCACGAATGCCATACAGATTTGACTGCCGTCAAGTTTTACCAGGCCCATTTTGATCATATTGAAAGCATTAACATTTATGTTAAACCATAAATTTTAGAGGCCACTTGAAGAAATGTTAAATATTATAAATATTAAGAAGTAAATATAATTTTACTTAAAACATCTAAATATATTTTAATTAACATGGAAAGCAACCTAAAATCTGTTAGAAACCACTCAAAAGCCATGTAGTAGTGATACACGCCTTTAGTCCCAGCACCTGGAAGGCAGAGGCAGGTGGATCTCAGTGAAATCGAGGCCAGCCTGGTCTACAAACTGAGTTCCAGGAGTGTTACACAGAGAAACCCTGTCTCTAAAAACCAAAAAAGGAAAAAAAAAAAACCAAACCACTAAAAAGCTATTTTAATTAATTTCCTGCTAAATACCAACATACAATTTGATGTTTTAATATGCGCGCACGCACGCACATACACACATACATGCACATATATATTTCAAATGTTCTATGCTTATTAGTTGCTTTATTGCATGTATAATCCAGTTTTAAGTATCCAATTTCTTACACTTCACAAAACAGTATTTTCCAGTTTTACCTTTTAAAAGTTTTATTCTCTTAAAGAAAAATTGGTACTTTTATCTGCTTTGCAAAGACAGGAGTGTTAGGGACTAATCCTAATTGATCTAAATGATTAGAAATGCATGTATAGCTAGTCTATGTTACCTTAAAATAAGAAATTTTAAGGTAAAGTAATTGTGGAAGCCTTGGGGTTCCTAAAAAGAAGAGAAAACTACATCAGTAAGTTAATGCTTACTTAACAAAAAGGAAGAAAGAAAGAAAGGAGGGAGGGAGAGAAATGGAAATAAGTGCTTCGTTCCTGAGCCGTGGCTCTGGAATGTGAGCTCCCTAGATTTTGACTATATTGTACTATTGTATCTTTTTCTCTGTTGCTTCATTTAGGTGTAATAATTTAAAGCATTTTGAAATAATTGCAGTTATATAACAAGAAAACTAAATTGGTTTTCTGGGATAGTAAAAATTCCTTTTTGTGAAGATAACATTTGAATTTAATTCATTCATTTCCATTACTACTTAATAATGCTGATAAAAGGACATGTGAGAAGATAGTGGAAAGAGGTTCAAAACCATTGATAGTTCTGTGTTTCCATGGACAAGTAAATATCAGGAATTTATCATTAACCGGTTAAAGCATGTGTGACTGAAGATAACCATGCCGATAATTCTTTTTGTGACTGATTTGCTTGCATGTTCATGTATGCATTACTTGTTTGCCTGGTGCCTGCAGAGGTCAAAAGAGGCCATTGGATCCCCTTGGCATAGAAGTAATGCATGGTAGTGAGCCCTCATGTAGGTGTTAGTAGGAGCCTGTGTCCTGTACAACTAACAGGTGCTCTAGCTGCTGAGCCATCATTCCATGCCAGTGATTCTTACTCTTGCACTTTCCTGCTCTTTGGGATGCTCTGACTAACAGAAATCTAAATTGACAGCTAAAACTGTAAAGCATAAACTTAATCCAGTGTTGTAATATTTTTACAGAGTTCTGCTAGAAAAGAAGAAACATTCTGAGTAATAAAATTGTTTATCACTTTTTGGAGGAATCTATATTAAGCATGTAGGTGACTGGTAATTGTTTTTCTATACCAACTGTATCAAGATCTTCTTTGAAGATTATTAGAGAATAAACCCATTGTATAGCCAGAAGGATAAACCGTTAAAGAACTAGTGCATAGATTTAACTGGGTTAAAACTAAGGACCCATTAGGAAACTTACCACACAGCGTATCCATTTTATTTTAACAATTAAATTGTACTGAGATCTCGAGATTCATTGCACTTTCCTTATTCTTCATATAATTCTCATAAAAAAATCAGCTGTGGAATGGCTTTTGCTCAGACTTCTAATGTATAAAATAAGGAGACAACCAAACCAAAAATGTTGTGGATATAATTTCATAAAAGAAGCCAGAGTGTGAGCACGATGAGAACTGTGGACTGGTATAGTAAATTATCTTGGCTGGTAGGAGACACACAGCAGAAATGTTTCTGAATAGAAGCAATCACAAAGTAAAAGTATTTAGTAGTTGCAAGTTTTCCTTTAAGAACTTGTTTTAGAATAAGTGGTAGAAATAAAGTTTATGGTTGGTCTTGTTTTAGTTTTGTTAACTTTGTCATTAGATTTTATAAGGTTAGGATGACTGTTTTGCTTTGTCAAACTTAGCTACCTTTTAGCTGCTCAATATTTTGACGTTAGATTTTGATGTATATTAAAAATTTAGCTTATTTAACAAAAAGTTGAGAAACTATTTTCATTTTGAAGTAAGTCATTCAATTGTACTGAATTGCATACATTTAATTGAAACATCACATTGAATATGAAATTCAGACACTTCAAATGTTGAGATGTTGAATAAGGTTTAGTCAAACCACTTGAGCTAAATTGACATCTTACCTTTTTGATTTTTCAAAGAGAGGAATATACTGCCTTATATTACAGCAAGCCTGCCCTGATCAAAATTATTTTTCAGCAAAGTAAATAGCTTGCTCTCTAGTCAATCAGTATATAGTGTTTCTTCAGACATTTCCTTTGTCTTCCTTAGAAAGCCATTAGAAAATGAAGAGTGTCATTTTCAAATTGAGAACGAAGTGTCACTGTTCACCTTCAGTGAGCTAGTTGACTCATAAATAATGTGGCATTAACTCTAAATTTTAGCTAGAATGAGCTGTGTGAAATATGGTTCAGAATTCTAAATCAGAATCCAGGAACTGTATTCATTTATCAGTAATTCTTTATCTGTAGTCTACATCCATCACTCTTGCTCTAATTTCCTTGGTATTTAAGGAAAACATTTACCTGTGTTTTGTACCAATGCACCCTAAACTTTTCATTGCTGTTTCTTCTGTTAATTCCTCTTTCTTATGCATACAATAGGCACTAATTTGTTCCCTTTCTAATGTCATTTTCTCATGAACATAAGAAAATTCACCACATTAGGAAACAAACCATCAATATCCTCCTATGCCTCTTTGAGTTTTTTGTTTTCTTGTTTTGATGCACTACCATCGCCCCCTGCCTGCCCTCTAGACATCTACCTTTTCCCGAAAACTGTCCTTAGTACCATTCACAAATTAATAAAGTTCTTATTTCTCTGGGAGAATTATTCATATGTAATGTATGAGGTTCTCCCTGACTTCACTGAGTCTGTGCAGCTGCTATGCTTATGTCTTAACTGCACTAGTAATCTTCAGAATATGAAGATCTTCTGTCATCCATAGTAGACACCCAAAGTCAGGAAACAGTTCACAGGTGCTATAGTAATGTCAACTTTCCCTTAACACAAGCTGATATTAATAAGCCATCTGTATTAAGATTTCTAGCTTCATCTAAATTCCTGTTCTTCCTGAATATCATGCATGACACCATATCAGTTTGAACCAGATATTTGTTCTTTGTTTTACATACCTAAATATATGCATTTTCTGCATTGGCATTACCAGGTGCCGTTCGGGCTTCCCAGTTCCTCAATCACTTTTCTCATCTAACTAGCACATCGCAGAGGTACCACCCGTGAAATGGTGTTTCCTAAGCAGCGCACTAATATCCTGCTACAGTCTTTAGAGTCTCTAGCCACCTAAAGGACTTCTTTTCACCCCCTCCCTTTGAGGCAGGGTTTCTCCCTGGCTGTCCTGGAACTTGCACTGTAGACCAGGCTGGCCTCAAACACTGCTGGGCTCAAAGAACTTCTTTTTGTGTGGATTTTATCAGTGTGTCATAATACATTGAGTAACAATATTGAACAATTATATTTTAACATCAGTAACATGTTTATAAAGTTAACTGTTTTAAAAATGAAGCCATTCAGAAAGTAGCATTAAAACACTTTGCCAGGCAAACAAACAAAACACATAAAACCACAAAACCAGTTCAAGTGGAAACCATAATATACAAGCAAAAGATCAACAAGACAGAAAAAAATGTTAAAACAGAGCAAACTGAGACAAAAAAAAGTCTACAAAAATACCATTACGTTCATTTTCTGTTGGTCATCTACTGCTGGGATGGCGCCTGCCCTGAAGTGTGCTTAATGTACTCAGTGAGAAAATCTGGTTAAGTAGAGACAGCTAAACTCCTACACTTCTGCATGTAGTTTACTATGATACTCTGGATGAAGTGCATGGAAGAATTCCACTATGTATAGACATGTAGTAGATGGAACTTTCAGATGAATCAAAACTTGACACGGGATATATGTTTCAAATGAGTGATTATAAAATGGAAATCTGAAGTATATCAGTGAATTATTTAGCATTACACTAAAATATGTAATGGTCACATGAAATATAGTCAATAAGTTCTTCAGACCTTCAGAACACTGGTATGTTTCATAATGCAACTTTCTTGCAAACTCACATTTAAAAAATGAATTTTATGAGAAAAGTTTGAACTTAACATGGCTGGAAAGTCAAAATTCCAGAGATTTTGCTTGAAAGCTCAGACCTTGTCACTGTCAGTTCAGTTTTCAGTTGTCAGACTTCTTTTACCCGACTGTAACCATCTCCCAGGTGTTCACGGCTCAGGAACTACAAGTCATCCCGTTCTTTCTATATGACATAGAAAGAGAGGTGCTGAGTGTGTGTTCACATTAGCGTGTAGCTTATGCAGGCTTCTGTTTCCCGGACAGTATTTAAAGAAAGTGTAGTAGGCTGGAGAGATAGTGGCAGACGGGAGCACATTGTGCTTCCAGATACTGAGTTTGGTTCCCAGCACCCACTGAAGTCTTCCCCCAGCTGCTGTAACTCCACTTTCAAGGGATTCGACACCTCTGCCTTCTGCTTCTACAGGCACCTGCAGCCTCATGCACACATCCACACACCTATACCGCATTAAAAATAAATTTAGAAGTGTTTTTCAGAGTCAAGATTTAATAAAAGTTCTTCCTGAAATTGTTCTTCACTCTTAGATTGTGCTGTGGCTACTGCTTGCCCATCCATGTGCGTGGGCCAGTAGTTTGACCTGACATTGACTTTGAATATCTATCCGGCAAAAGCTACCAAATGACATTTTAATAAGGTCTCAGTATTATGAAAATAATATTAACCTCATAGATGCCTTGAAAGGGTCTTGATACAAATGTGTTGCCCTGTTCACTCTACTTTTTTTTTTCTCTTTGGTTTTTCGAGACAGGGTTTCTCTGTAGCTTTGAAGCCGGTCCTGGAACTAGCTCTTGTAGTCCAGGCTGGTCTCAAACTCACAGAGATCCGCCTGCCTCTGCCTCCCGAGTGGTGGGATTAGAGGCGTGCGCCACCACTGCTTGGCTCACTCTACTTTCTTAATTTCACCCTTTATCGAATTCTCCCTTTGTCGTCTTGATAGTTCCCTAATCTATATTCTATTCATTACTGTATTTCTCTCCCCCAGTAAGTAATCTTACTGGAATATAAATCTGATTATTCTGCTGTTCCTTATTAAATTTGTATTATGTTCCATCAGTTGGGTAAAACTCTTGATTTCTTCATAGGACACTATAGTGTGTTCACTAGCAAACACGTCTGCCTTCCCTTCTCCCGTCATCACTGGGCACCTCCTTTTCAGCCAGGCCACTTGACTGTTGACTCCCGAACACAGTTGTTTCTGCAATCCCATACAGCTGCATGTACTATTCTTTCTACTTAGTTCCTACATATACCTCTAACTGCATATCATTTTTTCAAGTTGCTTCATGTCACACATCACAGAATTTTATATTAAAAGTTGTTAAACCCTTAGTGCTTTACATCTATTTTGCTTATGGCATTTTCCCCCCACTAGATTGCAAACCTGTTAGAGTTCAGGAACTGGATCGTCTTACACTGTTAGATTCACTGAAAATGGAGCATATAGTAATCACTTGATTAGTGAACTTCATATAAATTACTACCAAGTACAAATGCGCTCCATGATATTTTATTCCTTTTTTAGTATAACCCGTAAGTCCAGTTACTCCTCAATAATAAAAGCTTTGGACAGGCAGGAAATGTACATGTAAACATATGTCTCTGCTTTATTAAATGAAGTTTATCTTTATTTCCATACTTTTGACTGAAGATAAAATAGAAGGGATTTCTGAAAAAATTATGCTGAATGAAGTTCAACATACCCATTTTATTGTTGCAACTCAAATTCTAATCCCGTTAGATTGTTTTCCCCTACTTAAAAGCTCTTACAATGGCCAGCATAATGGTGTGCACCTTCAAACCCAGAACTCAGGAAGAGAAACAGGTGGACCTCTGAGTTTGAGGCCAGCCTGGCGGAGGCACCATATTGAGACCCTATTTCAAAAACAAGTAAAAGAACCTCGATTATCAAAAGGCAGAGTTCTTTCTACTAGTGTTTGAAAGTACTGGGTAATATATTAGCAGCGTTCAAACTTTAAACTGTGTCCTCCACCGTATGTGCTCTTACGACTTAGCTGACTGTATTTTCTATTTTAGCTTAGTACAGTAGAATGCTTCCCTGTGAAGATGCGCCTTTTGGGAAGGCACCTAGTTCAAGGACCCCATCAATGTGCAGTGTTCAGTAGCAAAAACAACTTTTCTTCACAAACAAAGGTGTTTTTACTAGGAATTTTTTTTTAATATTTGAACTTTAAAAGTTGACTTTTTCTTATATTTAAGAAATTTCATTGTCCAGCATTTATTTCATGTAGCATGTATGTCTGTATATGAAGAATAAATGCAAATTAAGTAAATTTTGTAGGTTAGATTGTCTTGCCTGTTGACCAAATCATAGTGTATTAGCACTCATGTGGAGGAGATTAGTTTTTAGAAGCACGTCCATCACTTAGAATCTACTGTGACTGAGCTAGTACCGCATGGCTTTCACATCCCTGCTAGATAGTCCATAGGCAATGTCATGTTTACAGAACTCATGAGAATTGAATCTTCCAGACACCTATATGTTCTTTAATTATCTCTTCACAATAGATTTATTGATTTTTCTATCTGTCTTTAGCATAGCCAGTCCTCATAGAGATTCCCTCGCCCCAAAAGATGCTGAATTAATGAAGTGTGTATCATATAGTTATATATAAATTCTTCAGTTTTTCCAGAGATACTTTTGGCCAAATACTGCTTCGTAGGATTATGTTTGGAATTTTCTTTTGTTTTTCCCCCCACTGACTTCAAGATTTATGAATGGTTAATATTCTCTGAGCCCTGTGTCAGTACTGTGTATAATTACAATGCCCTGGTACCTACTAAGGAAGAAAAGTAGCCTCATCCCATTAAACATACAGAAAGTGATTGTAAAATGTTAGTAATTGTTACCCTCAGAAATGGATATATTGAGTTATAGATTTATAAGAATAATAGCAAATTTTATAATTTCATAAATTATATTTGAAAAAGTTCCCTTTTGTACCAATTGTACTTCAAAGGAAAAATATATTGAAAATTAAAAACCAAATGATATATAATTCTTTTGACCATAAAATCTGTTTTCCAGCATTCATTTACTACAAACATTGTCATGTTTCTTTTCTTTATTTCATAATTTCGTAATTCATTTTTTATCTAATTTGACATTTTCATATTTTTAAAGGTCCCCAGGTGCATCCAATTTTTCAGCTTTACCAAAGATCTCTCCTTCATCTCTATCAAATAATTATAACAACATCAACAACAGAAAGTAAGCACTGAATCTTAAAAACTCTTTCTTTAATTGGTTGGCCCTATTATGGTTGCAAAAAGATCTCTTTTATCTAAAATTTAGGATAAAAGTCTTCATGAATCAAAATTTGCTTTCTCTTAAATTACTGGTCAGTTCTTTCACGAGTCACTTCACAAGAAATAAAACACATTTTAAAAACTACCTGAATTAATGCAGAATATTATGTAATAGTTAGCTGAAAAATAAAAAGAACTTTGAGCATTTTCTGTTCTAAAATTCAGATTCTATTTATTGAAATTTTTATAGGACTTGGTTGCAACACAAGCTCATAGGACTATAAATCTCATGTGTCATCTTAGTCTGGCCCATAATAAAGCATGTGTCAGTGATTCTTAGTTGGAGAGCAGATACTACAGAAAAAGCAATTTTTCTTAATAGTTTCTTTTCCCCTAAGACATAGTATTTAAAATTATGTAGTTTGTGAAAATGTGCTTAATTGCTTTTTTCAAAAGGCTAAGCGTCACTAAGACCTTCCTATAGCATCTGACTGTGTATGTGCTGCCTTAAAAATTGCAGTTTTGTGGAGTCCGTCTACCCCTTCCACCTTAAATGGCTTTCAGAGATTGAAATCAGGTCACCAGGCTTACCTGCCAAGTATTTTACCTGCTGAGCTATCTCACTAGCAAAACATGCCATTTTTATCTTGGTGGAAAAAAATAAAAAGAAAACCATTTTAATTTATAATTTGCTCAACCACTGACTGAGAGCTTTTATCCCAATGGATTATCCATCTTTATTAATAGGTATTATCTATGTACACTGTGGTTATGTGTTACTTTCACAGTTCAGATGGCTTACACGTTAGTGCACTTCACAAATGGCTTCTAATTTATAAACCCATAAACTTGAAAACACTAAAGCAGTTTGGGAAATAATCATAAATCTAGCTGTAGTTACATTTATGAATTTAATTTCCCTGTTAAAATCCTCATGTTTTGTAGGGACATGGTAAAGTGATTCTGATATGTCTGGATTTTAAGTATACAATAATAGCTAAGAAAATGTTAGAAGAGTAATGAGAAAAGTTAGTTCTCTAGCATACTACAAAAATACGCAATATAAACAGCACAGTTTCATCTAAGAAGACACATACAGTTAAGTGGAATCAGACAACCCAGAACATCTTTCTATGTAAAAGAATTTGATGTCATCACAAAGCATTCTAAACAATGAAAAATGTTACAGTTATCCAAGAAATACCATCCAAAAGATTGGGTAGCTTTTCTGGATGTTTTTTCTTTAGAACTTTCAATCCAAGATTATTATTGAGCATTTAAAAGAAGGTAAAGAAATGGGGGGAAAAAAAAACACTTTAAAATCAAGTTCATAAAGGTTAGAGATTTCCTGAAACAGAAAACTAAATAATACAACCAGGTAATAAAAAGAATTAACTATAAATATTTACATGTGAAGTTCCCACTAATTGCTTTTGTAAGTTACAACCATAAAAAATTAAACTGTGATATTTATCTTGTAAGGGTTGTGTAGTACAGCATGGAAGGTGTGACTATCCAGATGCTGTATTTCTTTCTCTTCCACAAAAATACGCACCAGCAGGAAGAGCTTCTTGACAAGAAATATTTTCTAGCCCAGTTTGTATTTTATGTTTTTTAATTCATCAAATTTTTTTTTGTAGGGGATAATGTTATGTTTGTAACATTACAAATGGCTCCCACATCTACTATAAAATAAGTAAATTATGCCCTTACACTCATTTTTAAAGCAATTTTAACATTATGTCTAAGTGGTATTGACTAGAAACTGTATTTTGACTAGGGTCGTTGTGTTGGTATATGTGGTTTCTTGTTTTTCTGTCTTTGTCTTGTGTGCTCCCTTCATATAATAAAAATATCACAGTGCACTCTAGTCTCAGAACCTCTGGAAAGAGAAACTCCTGAGGGAAAGGGAAGTTGTTTAGGGAATTGTGACAGGAACTACCTCCTGAGGAACTCCACCGTGGTCATTTGTGAGCTTGGAAGTAAGTTGTGTGTGTGACTTATCTTTCTGAGTAATGAACAGAATTTAGGAATTTTGTTTTGTGTTGTCTTAATTTTTAAAATATGAATTAATGTATTTAAGCAACTATTTTATATAAGGTTTATTTTTTTTTCAGTTTGACTTGTAGAAATAAGTAGTAGCCAAATACTTGAGGTGAAAATAGTATAGTTTCAATAAAAGTAGGTCAACAAGTTAGTGACCTTTCTAGGTAACGTAGTTTTAAACTTCATGTATATAGAAGTAGTCTGCAGAATTAAATTATATATTAAAATCTATAGTTATACTGTAGACTTAATTATATAGTGAGAACAGTAGATACACAAGATTATATGAAACATAATTATAAATCCAAGACTTAAATTATTATATCCTAAGAGGTAAAATTTCACTTCCAGAAATAATAGTATTATTATAACTGTGATAATGTACACTTACAATTATTCAGTTTAAGTTAATAAAATATTTTTATTTAAAACATTGTGAAAAGTCTACTTTTAGAACACATTTTAATTACCCTGTCCAGTAATGTTACTTCTTAGGTCATAAAATATTTTTGCCTCAATTACAATTTATGAGTACTTTTTAAATATGCCAATTTTTTAACTATTAATGTTTTCATTACCTTTATTTTTCTGCCTTATGTATTTCATAATATTACTAATGTTGCTATTAAAGCTATTTTGATGATCTGTTGTCTGGGTTTTAATTCCATATCAAAGTAGGTGTTTTTTTAAATTTGTCTCAGTCTCTTTTGAAATGAAAATGATGCCCTGTATGAGAGCAAGTCATAGCAGTAACTGTAGACTTTATGGCCTTCTAGAACTTGCCATCTGTTTTTGCTAAATAACCTAGGTGAAAACGTTTTTGTTAACTGCAATGTGAGCGTGATTAAATATGTGTTTATGATGTCAGACATCAATACTAAATGAAAAGTCAATCAGAAAGCTAAATAAAAGGCTTATAAAACTTTCCATTTTTACATAATCACCACTAAAGAGGATTTACAAACAGTATTAACACAGTCCAGTATTAAAATTCCTACTAGTACTTGTGTAAATTTTATCTTTCAAAATCGTTAGCAAAAAAGAGAAGCAGAAGCTTCCATGGGCCTTAGAAAGCTTCTCAGGCTTCCTTGCACTGCTGAGTGTACGGAGAGCTGAGAGCTTCTGTCCTCGTTGTGAGAAAGATTTCCTGTGCAGTTAAAATACGTGACATGGGATGTAAGTGACCCAGGAGAGCTGCATCGTTTGTTTTTGATTCATTGGCTTCATTATCATCATTGTGCTTGTAGACAATCTTAATTTTTGGGTAAGCATTATACTGATCCCATCATCCAAGCCAAAGTATAGACACATCTTAAAAGATTCAGATTTTTTAAAACAACCAGAAAACTGCTTTGCACATAGGTTTTCCCATTTCAGAGTAAATAAAAAGTCTAGAACATCACAACAATGTTTTACTTTTAGCATAAGACCTTGATTCTCATTCATGTTTGTACTAATGAATTATAAACATTTCAGTATCTATTTGTGTTACATGTAAGGAAAGACAGCTGAATATGTACTTCAGGGATAAGCATGTAAGTGTGCTTTAATTGGTTTGTGTATGTGTGTGTGGACACCCATGCACATGCATACACGGGAGCACTCATGAGTATGTAGTTAGGGTACTTTGCTCTTTTGCTCTAGCTACTTAAATTTCTCAGTCAAGCTGTATCTGTTTTTTTATTCTCTGTCAGGCCTGTATAGGAGAACTTGATTTTAATTACATTCTGAGTGATGATACCAACAGGTTCTTAGTAAGTTTTTACTTACTAGGACTATAAAACAAAATAAGATATATTATACCGCTAGTAATTTAAAAGAGAAGAAACTTGAGTTCTGTTTGTCTTTTTTATAATTAAGTTTAAGACAAAAGCCGTAAGTCCAGCAGTTGTTACATTTCTCTGGGCCTTGATATTTTCATTTAATCTTAGAATGGATTCTTTTTGGAAAATCAGGGAGTTGATATTTTTGTTGTTGTTGAGAAGGGAATGAATTTTTTTAAGCACTAAAACTATTTATAGTCTTATCAAAAACACTTAGGAGAATCTGAAGGAGAGTTTTATGGGATCATATTAGAGTGGAAGAGAAAAGCAAAAGGGTAACCAAGCTTGAAAATCTCAGCTTCAGCTGGGGAATGGAACTGGGGCGGGGAAGAGAGAAAGCCTTGCTTATTTGAGTTGGAGGTAAGCCTGCAAATGAGCAAGAGGTATGGAGTCCTTCCAGAAAGAATGAGGCGGCCCTGTGGTTGTGGGTGTGCAGGGGTGGAGGGTGGTGACAGGTCAGGAAAACAGACAGGTTTGACAGTGAAGAACTGTAAGCAACTGCATCAAAGCAGGGCTTCTGGAGTCTATAGGACTGTCTGATTAGAGAAGCATTTCAGCATGTGTTCCTGACCACAGTCTTCCTCGTCCTGTTGTGCTGACACCAACCATACAATTATTTTTGTTGCTGCTTTATAACTGTGATTTTGCTACTGTTATGAATTGTAATGTAAATATTGTTTGGAGATAGAGGTTTGTCAAAGGGGTTGAGAGCCACTACCTTTAGGGAAATTTAGAATGTTGTATCTCCACTCAAGGCCAGAGATAAAACTCAAATCACAATCTGTTGATGAATTTCACTAACAAAGTAGATTGCAAAGTGAGTAAAAAAAAAAAATTTAAATAAAAACATAAAAACAGCTATACTTTACAATGAGGAAGTAGCTTTCCTAGAATGTGCCTCAGCCAAGCTCTGAGTGGTGTTTCTAATCCTAAGGACAAGAATTGGGATATTGTCCTTTCTTAAAAATTAGTGTATGGCCTCCGGGCAGTGGTGCTTCCCAGCAGGCAGAGGCAGGCGGATCTTTGTGAGTTCTAGGCCAGCCTGGTCTACAAGAGCTAGTTCCAGGGCAGGCTCCAAAGCTACAGAGAAACCCTGTCTCGAAAAACAAACAAACAAAAAAGTATATTGGCATGAAAGTGCTCCAAAGGCTGACCATGAGTTAAAGAGTCTGACCTTGACCTCTGGCCTGTTGATTGTCTGACAAGCAACCTGACAGCTGTGTTTAATCTTGGGTTAACTGTTTTCTGTTGTCTGTTTGGTATGGTGTACATACGTTTACTAAAATCTTTTTTAGAATAAGCAGTACTGTAATTCATATAAACCATTATAATCTAATGAGAGTATAATGTCTAGAGTAACAAAAAATATTTGAAACTATCAGAAAATTAAATATCAGGAATAAATTATAGCCAGACAGTATTACGGGAGTTACTAACTTATTGTGTTTATTTGTAAAACTACATTTTATTTGTATCATCATTTACTTCTATCTTATGACCTTGATTTGCATCCAGCTTCATCCTAATGAATAAAAAGGGCAAAAAATATGATTTTGAACTGTTTGCAAAGTATCTCTTAAATACTCATATAAAAGCTATCATATAAAAATTAAGAATTCATCCTTTTCATAAAATTATCTTACATAAAAATAAGAGATTTAACTTATTGACCTAGAATAATTCTAAAATTATGCTGATTTCCTAAATTTTAGATTATAGAGTTTTTTTAATATTTGTTATACTGATAGAGGTTTTTTTTTGAGTTTATAAAGTTAAAGTGAGTATTGCAGCAAATAGAAGCAAAAGTGAGTGGTCATGCCTGGATCTGCTTGTACGCAATCCTTTCTGCATTGCTGATCAGAAGCCTGCTCTCTGCACTTCCGTACTAGAGTTTGCTAGTCCAGCTTAGAAGCTATAAATAGAATCTTCCCTGCATCTCAGCGTGATGTCACAGTGGCCTTAGGCCTCTTGGTGTTCATCTGTAACTGAAGCCCAACTCCTTCCCATTCCTGCACTTGTCATCTTATCATAGCAGACTGACTCAAAGGGGACTTTAATGAGATGATTAATTGCTGTGGATGGTGTTTAAAATCTGAGTGTTTTTCATTTTGATGGAGCAAGCCGTGGTGCTGCTCCCGTTACCCCAGGCTAGAGTGATATAATAGTGGGTTCTATTGAGTGATGTAGTTTCTGATATGGTGCTTTGTTGCTTGGATAAAAAATACCTTAATTAAGGAGGTTACTTTGAAAGTGGTGTCTCAAGATGTTCCAGTTGAGTGTTTAGCAAAATATCCTTAATGATTAACTAGATATTCCCTGCATATGCTTAAAATATTCTTTATTATAACTATATTGTGATGCAATTGGCTACATTTTTATAATTTTTTTCTTCCAGTGTGAAAAACTCAAATTACTGTCTCCCATCATATACTGCTTATAAGAACTATGATTATTCAGAACCTGGAAGAAACAATGAACAGCCAGGCCTCTGTGGCTTAAGTAACTTGGGAAATACATGTTTCATGAACTCAGCTATTCAGGTAGGTCTTTCCAAACAGAGTGAAAATTGTGTTTCATGGAATTCATTACAGCAAGAAGGATGGAGTCGTTCTGTCTTTATTTTTTCATGTTGAAGTATTTTATGTGTTTGACAGTGTGTGATTCATGGGCTATTTAGGCGTGCACATGTAGCTCATGCTGCTGTGGTAGCGCGTCATCCTGCTTCCCAGTTAGGTAGCGTGCTTTATTCCTGTATTCAGACTAAATGTTACCTCATGCGAAGCATATAATTCCAAGCAGGAAAGTTCAGTTCCCAAAGGAGAAGCAGACAGTCCAACTCTCCGTTATGCAGTAGAGGTCTGTTGCTTTAAAAAAAAATAAATTCTTAAAGCTTTAATGAGGGCGTGACATTTAAAAAATACAGAAACTCATCTCTCCTTTCCCATCCACGCTTTAACTACTTTTTCTTCGAGAGCTTATGGGTGTAAAAAAAGAGCTGATCACTGCTCCTTGCCCATTTCTTTCCATGGGACTTTTCTTTTCCTTCTTCATAGTTGTTAAATATTTATGTCTTTAATCTGAAGCAATGAAAGAAATATATATTGAAGTAACTGTCATATCTATACATTAGAACAAATTGCTTCATTCCCTTTTTGTTTGTTTCCTGAGACAGGCTTTCACTGTGTAGCCATGGGTGTCCTGGAACTCACTCTGTAGACCAGGCTGGCCTCAAACTCATAGAGGACACCTACCTCTGCCTCCCCAGTGCTACCACTGCCTGACACTTAATTCTCTTTTTATAAATAAAATTTCTGTGTTTTTAAAAGCCCAAAGTAGGGTAGACTATCCTTGATATTTTAACTTAACATTTTTGTCTTTTCTGTGAATTGTTAATTTTAAATCTAATATTTTTTGTTCATATTTTAAAATTCAGTCTCCTCTACACAGGAGGTAACCTCCAAAGATAAAGAACAGAGTATGGATTGGTGAAAATACCCACAAATCTTTTAGATTAAGGAAATGACGACACTTTGCCATCCTGTATTTTAAGTGTTTATAAAGTACATTGTCATTGATCCAGCTGACTAAGAAATTGACCCTTCTCTTTATAACTTCTTGGCCAGTTAAAGTTTAGCTGAACTATCTAGGCCAAGAGTTGGCAATAGTTTTAGAACTAGAGGGTACAGGGAACATAGTCAATTTCTGACTTAGTGGGGCCATTTCAGAAATTGCCTATCTGTCAAGCAGAGGCTGACTGGCTTAGTAAACTCTTCCTGGATCCTCTGCATGAGCACTGGGTTGACAGGCAAGCCATTGCACCTGCTAATTCAATCTAAGTGTGACTGCCCTGTTCAGCTAGAATTGGGGTTATTTAATTTTTCTTTTCTTCTTCTGATTGCAATTAATTGGTAGCTCCTGATCGTGTCTTTTAACATAGTTCAGTCTGACCATGAGGATGCTGGTCTGTAAACTTTGAGTGTTCACCAAACACTCCAGCAGCGACTGTGTGAAGTAGTGGATATTATTTCATACTTGTGCCTTATTGTAGCTGAAAACTATACTTTTTCTAAAACAAAGTTCTCTAAAATAAGCCAGAAAGGGGGAAAAACATGGTTTTTTCTTTCTTTATTCTTATGAGTATTGGTGTTTTGCCTGCTTGGATGTCTGTGCACCATGTTTCTGCCTGGTGCCCACTAGAAAAGGGCATTGAGTCCCATGGGACTGGAAGAGCAGCCAGTATGCTTCACTGAGCCGTGTCCCCAGCCCCAATTATTGTATTTATTTTTTAATATAAATGCAGAATCTCAAAGGTAGGGCTTTACTTTGTTCTTTTCAGAGTTTACTCAGGTATTTTTTTTTTCTTTGTAACTTTAAAATGAAAGCCCACTCATGAGCTTCTAAACATTGAAAAATTTCTGCTGCTGATGATTTTTAATGTAACTTCTTCTAGTAATTCAGTAATCTAAAAAACAGTTATCATTATATAAAATGGTGATATGAAGTATCACCTACAGAAGTATGTGAAAATTAGACTTTCTTATGAGAATGAGTTATGCTTAGCAGTGAGTGACATAACTTGATCACCAGTGCCTAAAAACAATCTCTTCCAAATTACTAAGTGCCTTTACTCGGGTCCTTCTACAAACCTGGAAAGCAGCTATTAACAGAAACCCCTGTGATAGCGACTAAGCACTCAGAGACAGCCTGTTTGCATCAGAGGCACTCACCTTGCAGACACTGGATAGTATTATTTTTACGTTGTCCTCCTTTTGATTTGGGCAAAGGAGATGGTGTCTCTTCATGTAGAGACAGTACAGTGAGGAAGGAGAGCCTGTGGTCCCAGACAGGTGATTTTAGGAAACACTGTATCTGTAGTATACTTGTGAGAATATAATATTTATAGCTGGAGAAGGAATATATCTCTAAAAGAATGTCCTGCAGTGTGTGGCTTCACTAACAGGGATTTTTTTTTGTCATGACAACATGTCTTCATCTCGGCTGAGGAGAAAGTGTGTAACTTGTCTGTTCTTCAGTCTCTGCTAACGAGGAAATTTCTCTAGAACCAGTGTTCTTATTAACTGATACAGACTTAAATGTCTTGTCTATTCTTAACTCATGTCATAATGGTTATAGATCATAGAGACATTGTTTTAAGGATCATAAATTAGTGCATCAGATTCTAAAATACAGGCTTACTTGTGTCTTACAGGGGCTAACACCAGCATTGATTTCCAAGTATAGTCGGCTCTCTGTACCCATGGGCTCTGCATCCCATCAGCTCTGCATATGTACTTAGCATGTATTTTTGTCATTATTCCTGAAATAGTGCAGTGTAAAGAGCTGAACAGCATTTGCATTGTATTGCTGTGTATAAGTAATATGAGGATGGAAAATTACCAAGTATGCCAGAGAATATATAGTTACATGCAAAATCCCATTTTATATAAAAATTTTACATAAAAGATTTGAGCCTCCACAGGTTTTAGTATCCATGGATATTTAAGAACTACTATGTACTCACTTGCTGAGTGCCACCATAATGGTTGCATCTCTATTAACAGCAGTTAGTGCTAGAATTAAACTGTAGAATCTTGATTTTTTTTTAGTTACTTTAATGTAAGAAAACTTTGTCTCTAAATATTTTTTCACTTTAATTTGTGTATATGTGCACGTGTGTGTTAGAGAACAGTGTCAGAATCAGGTGTCTCCTTCAGCCGTATGGATTCCAGGGATCAAGCTGAAACTGTCAGGCTTAGTGGCAGGTGCTTTCACTTGCTGGGCCATCTCACCAGGCCCTAGTCTATAATTTATATTGGGAACTAGGGAATTTGTACCTATAAAAATAAAATGAACAAAAACTGGCTCCAGCATTCCTCTGTTAATATAACATTTTGCTTAATATAAAAAGGTTTAAGCTGAGTTTCTTTACCAACACAATCCAACATCAGTCAACATGGTTTTCAGGAAGATTTAAGTTCCAAACTTAGATTCTCTTTTTTTTCTGAAAGTAAATTATGGTTACAACATTTCTCCCCTTTCCTCCTCCCAGTCCCTCTTATGTGCAACCCCCACTCCCTCTTAAAGTATAGCCTGTGTTTCTTTGTTGCTGTTAGTGCATTATGTGTGTATGTAAAAAGTATAAAAATACAACCTGCTCAGTCCATTCAATGTTACTTGTTTATGTATGATTTCAGCACTAACAAGTTGAGAGCTCATCCTTGAATATGACTATTCTCCCACTTTCAGGACTCCTTAGTTGCCTGTAGCTCTTTATCTAGGAGTGGGGCCCCATGAAATTCCACCCTGCCATGCTAGCTTGCCTATTGGTCATTATCCAAGTCATATTTAGGCAGCCATGTTGTTAAGGTATCATGGATAAAGCTTCCTTATTATTTCTGAGAGACACATTCTCAGCAGATTCCGAGGTCCTCTGCTCTCAGAATCTTTCTGTCCCTTCTTCCATAATCAGCCCTATATTCTAAATTGCATGTTGGTATTATCAGATAATAAAAATGTTATAGATTTGGATTGGCAAATTCTCGAGAGACTAAAAACCATAATACTTTGTCTTTTGTCAATTTTTTTTAACTGAATACATTTAAATTCTAGTTCAGGCTATGCTTGTTGATAATTTTTTTTCTTTTAATCCCTGGCTCTCTTCTTTTTCCCCCTCTCCACCCCTCCCTTTGTTCTTGAGACCATCTTTTTTGTTTACAACAAGAAATAGTTTGTGATTGTGCTTTTACATGTAATCAATTGAGTTTAGTATTTATGTATAGTTTATGTAGAAATATATGCATAGTTTATGTAGAAATAGTATCACTATTTTACAGTAAACTGTAAATTTGGAGCAGGAAAAAGGTTAATGAATTGATAACTAGAATCATTGTTGAGTGAATCATATCTACAGATAAGCTCTCAAATAAACCCATAGTAAGATAGTCTGAGGTTAAATTAGGTCTTCAAATAATAGTAACAAGTTTTATCTGTGTGCTCCAGGTTATTTTTATACCATGTTCATTTTCTTAACTTCTTCTCCCTAGAAGCCAGTAAGGTATGCCTAAGTATCTCTTTTGATTACTAAGGAAATAGAGGCAAGGGAAGTTTACATGACTGAGGTAGACAGACAGACAAGGGATGTTTACATAACATAGATAGGTAGATGGATAAATAGATAAAGTTGAACTGAATGTTATTCAGAACATTCTGTGAAAACCTGTTTTGTTTTGGGGTTTATTTTTTTTTAAAGTGTGCTCTAATCAGAAACTGGAGAAATGCCTAAGCAGTTAAATGCACAGTAGAGGCCTAACTCCTACAGTGGTGCCCAGGACCTACGTGGAGGCTCAGTCATCCTTTACTCTAGTTCTCTTCCTCCATGAACATGAGACCCACCCAGTGCCTATGTATACTTGTAGGCAAAATACTAATGTACATAAAATAAAAATAATTTTTTAAAATTATGCTAATCAGATAACAGGAAATTCTGTTAGCACCTTTCATTTTGTTATAGTAAATTATATGTAACAAACTTGACCTTTTTAACAATGAAGTGTAAAGCTCAGTGGTGTTAAGGGTGTTCACATGATTGTATAATCATTGCACACATATCCGTGACGCTTGAAAGGCTGTAAAATAACACTCTTGTTTTAAATCATAGCAGTTTCCTTGAAAGTTATATCTACACATAATCATTTGATCATAAGCATGGTCAGTTAGCAAACTCAGTAGTCATTTCAGGTAAGCTACACTTGTGATGTCATTTATTAATACTCTGCAAATATTTAAGTCCTGTTGAGTATGCTTTACTCTGGTAGGTACTAATTATACTGTGACAAACAAAACAGTTTTGTTCTGTCAGGTGGATAGTCTAGTAGGGGAGATAAGTACTAAAGTCCATCATAAGTTATAACGTGCATCATGATGAGGAGAAATGAAATGTTATTGTAACAAGAGTCCTGTTAGCTCTTAATTTATCCTGAGTGTCATGCTTCTCAGGCATTCACATTTGAGCTGTGACTAAAGAGTAGGTGTCACATAGGCAGATGTGGATTGAAGTTAGAAGGAATGAAGCCATGTATAAAGTCCCTAAGATGCACCATGTTTGAGGAACCAGAAGAGTGCTGTGAGATAGTAATAAATGAAGTGTGTGGCAAGGACAGATGTACTTAGAAGAAAAGAAAAAAAAAGACAAAGCCAGATGAAGGACAATTCTGTGAACAGAATTACTTGTGAACGAGTTACAAAGATACTCACAGTTACAGGCTTCCAAGTCTCATTTCTTAGGTGTTTTCTTTGTTTCTACCCTCAATCCTGCCTGTGAAGTTTCCATAAACCTAAGGAAACTCTTTTCCGTTCCTCTGACCGTGAACGCTACCTTTTCATTTGGCTTCACCCTGGGCACAGCGAAAGTGGCTCCTTGGGTAAAGTGCTTGCCGTGCAGGCTTGAGTTGATGCTCCCCAGCACCTGAGCAAGATGCCAGGCATGTAATCCCAGTGCTGAGGAGCAGGGAGTCTCTGTCTCAAAAGATAAGGTGGATAGCAACTGGGGAGATATCCATGATGACCTTGGGCCTCCACTCGTGTGTGTGATTGGTTGTGCATATACACACACACACTCACACAGCATAGTTTGTCCTTAAAACCATGCCAAGCCCTATATAATGTAGGCCTGATGCATTATATCCCGCCAATTTTCATCAAGCTTACTTTATCTGTAATGATTCACTGGACCAAACATGCTTCTGCTTTATGTCTGTGATAATCTGCCTGTAAGTGTCTGCATCTTTTCCCTCTGACTTTGCTAGGTCTCTAACAGCCAGGAAGAAGGCCCTTGCCCGAGCACCCTATAGAAAACAGTAACTGCTTTCCTCATGTTTTGAGTACAGCTCATGACCAGCTGCAGTGCTATTTGTATTTAAGGGGCTTTTGTTCAGCTCTCTTCTCCTATTCCTAGCTCACACAACCTATACAGATGTACAAATGACAGGTACTGTTAGTTACCACTATGTCCCTATACCTGGAATAACATCTCAGATATAGAGAACACTAAAATTAAGGAAGGATAAAAGAAGTCCTAAGTACCTCTAGTTTCTGTCTCTTACATTAAAGTAATGAATATTAACACTGACAGAATTATAGTAGTGGAAAAGAGGTAAATATAGGGAGCTACATTTGGGTAGGGAGAAGATTACAAATTAATTTTAGATGTTTGTTTCATTTTGCTTTATGAAAATTACAAGCAAATAACCATAAGTAGCCAAATATTCTTGTTTGAGAGTATAGGTCAGAAGTCTAAAATGGAAGAAGGAAATATGGTGCAGATGGTAGTTAAAATCATGGAAGCTTTTGCATCTAAAGAAGACATATTTAGAAGCCCTACAGTACTTTTATTGAGGAAAGGCACTTAGGTTTGGTAGGAGAAAAAAAATTGTGAATACAAATATTTTCTAGATTTTTGTAATGAATTATTTTATCTCCAAAAAATTATCTCCAGCATCATTCTCAGAGGATTAGAAGGGTGTGATTGGGGGCTTATTTGGGATCATGTGGCACTAATTTAGAATGACATTAATTTGTTCATTTGAGTTTTTTTCCAAGCAATGTTTACTTATATGGTACATGAAACAAATTTACTAAATTCATATAGAGAAAAATGAGCAAAGTTCAACTGAGAAGAGGACAAAGCAACCAAGAAAATAAACTAATTGTTTTACTAGTTACTTTATCAGCTGGGAAAAAATATCCATTAAGAATCTATTACAGACATTACTCATACAAAGTTCACAAAGACAATACCTGTCTCTAGACAGGTTCATGGTCTATTAAATGTAATAGACTTAGGAATACCTAAGGTATATCAGAATACATGATCTGCATAATATTTTGAGTATGAAAAAGCCATCAGAAAATAAGTGGGGCTTTACTAAGAAGTGGATATTTTATTTATTTATTTACTTTACTGGTTTGAGTGCTGTTGATCAGACTCGGTGTCATGCACATGTTAGGCAAGTCTCTAACACACTGCAGTTTTGAGTTAGCTTTTTATTTTATTTTGTAGAGAACATTACTATTCATCTTGTTTCAGGTTATCTATCCTGTGATACCATAGCAGGATATTACCACAGCTACAAACATTACCTCATGTCTTATTCCTGTTTTATTTCTTTCATAAAAATCTATATATCGGAAATCCACTTCACCACAGCCAAAGCATGCCATTCATGTACTCAGTAAATATGTATTAGAATCCCATCCATCCTATTGATACTTTTTCACATGTTGAAAATGTTAAAAAAAAGTCACATGAAATATTTAGCATAATATACCCTGGTTATTTATAGTATCTCTGTTATATACCTGATTTTGTGTATATTAGATTTGACTGCCTCAGTTATGCTGACATTGATATAATAAAAGAGTTATTAATAATTGCTAAGAGTTTTTCTAAATAATACATATTTTGTCAGGAGAATTATTTCAGTGTTTGTTTTTCAAAGAAAACATTATTACTTCATAGGAAAAGCCTTCTGAGAGAAATAAAATGTAATTCCAGATTCCTTTTATTCTTTACTATATTGAATGCCATACTAAAAATAGTAATGCACGTGTCATAATTACCCTACCACCTTCCTGGAGTCTGCACACTTTCCCAGCCTATGTCTCCATTGTCCTGTACTTAAACTTCCTTTCTTCACTATTTTTTTTTTAGCTTATATACAGGTCTTTTAAATTTTCTTAATGGAGGATAGGACTAGGAGGACCCATGACCTTGAAAAGAATAGTCTGCTCCTTCCACTTTGTCATTGCTCTTTCAGTAGTTCTCATTGTACTGTGAGCTGTCAGCTAAGTTGCATGGGTAAACACATGGTTTTTCAAACCATACTGCCAGGATTCAAACTGTAGCTCTGCCCCTTTTTAATTGTATCACCCAGGTTTCTTAATCTGAAACGTGAGATAAAGAGCTTAAGACATGCTTGACACATGAATAGTCTGTGTCAGCCGATAGTAGTCAGATACTCCTTCACAGAAATTATCTTTTGTAAGATAACTCTTCAGATTTGCTAGGTTCTTTATTGCTCCTTTACCTTTGAAATTTTAATATCTATTTATATACTGACAGACAGGTCCCAAATCTGTCCCAAGTATAATTCTCCCTCCTGAGTTTCAACCTTGACATAGAAATGTTCAGTGAATATTTATGCCAAGGTAGCTTACAAATGACTCAGATCCAACATGTCTATTAAGTCTGGCCCTGACCCTTTATTGGTTGGTTGATTGTTGTATGGCTGACCTAGAACTTTCTGTTTAGACCAAGATGACCCTGAGCTCACAGCAGTCCTGTCTGTCTCCTGGGTGCTGGGATTGTTGGTACACACCAAAACATTGGATTTTCTTATACTTTGTGATAGACAGAACCATTCATCCACTAACCAACACAAAACCTGAAACTTCCAGTCCCAAGCCCTGTTGACCACATCTTACACGCACTTACATTGGTCATTTCCTCTGCATTATTTCAGTACTCAGCTGCTTCTGTGATGTGAAACACCAAAATATCTACAGGTCATCTCTCATGCATAATTTATCACCTTCCAGGCCATTCATGTACTGCTTTGAAATTCATTGTTTGAAGAAGCAAATAGGATTATTAAATGCTTAACTTTTTTAAGATAACCTAAGAATAAAATTCATGCTTTGTCAAATTTCTTTGTCTACACTCTGAGCACTCCCCCTCCTGTCCCTTTCTACTGAACGATCAAAAGTGATCATTGTGAAAGCAGAGGCTGTTCTTAATTTCTTTTATGTCTTCAATATTTAGTATGGTACCAGATGATAATAATAATAATAATAATGCTAGCACAGTGCTTCTCACAGCTAATGTTTTGTCTGTGGTTGTCACTAAACTGGTCAGTGATAGAAAAGTTTTAGAAATTAATAGATCAAAGTCTTCTGTGTCAATTTGATAAAGTAATTTTATACTTTTGTAATAATCAGACGTAGTTTGTATATGGTGTTTTTAATTTTTTTAATTTTGTTTGACAAAAGTGCCTATCTTTAGTGCTTTGGAAGGTTTTTTCTCAATTGATCACTCCACAAAATTGATTTGAGAAATACTGCATTAGAAAAAAGCCATTTACCAGACGTGTACTTAACTTATACCTGAGTAGTAGTATTTCTAGAGCTACAGAAGAACTGCGGAAGAGCTCAGTGATTAAAGAGTTGCGACATACAGTAGTTAACTTCTTGCAGTGGAATAAGAAAGCATTATAAACAAATATTATCTAAAGATTATAGTTTGTGCCCCACAAATGTAACCAGTGTGATAGCAAATGGATTGGACTGCCTTGTTGGTCACAACATGACAGGCTGGACCATCACTGCATTGCAAGGAATCTCCCTAAGAATGTCACTCTTCCAGAATATTAGTCCTACCATTACAGTTCTCTTGAAATGCTGGTCTTCAGTGATAAATACTTGTGGAATAATCGCTTAACTTTTTTCTTACAAAAATAATCTAATGCTTCATAATTCATGTTATCACATAATACTTAAGTTTCTGTCTGTTGTCAGTGCAGGCATCTTGTAATGAGTGCATGACTTCATTGTTTCTCTTAATGAGTATAATAAATTAATGTTTTTTCCCATCCTATGCTGTTGAAAGTTAAAACTGTTAACAAATCACACAATTCTTAATATTTATCTAAAAATGTTTCTGTACTGAACATTATGGAAAAGGAATAAATACTAAAAAAAGAATTAAGAAACCATTATTTTCTTAAATCCTTTTTCTATTCTTAACTCCTTTTTCTATCTTGCTTACAAAAAAATGACATTTATTTTAGTGTCTCAGTTTTAATTAATGGGTTAAGAGGTCATTTCACATTAAAATTGAATTAGTTGGCTTTGAAAATAAGTAGAGCTTACACTTTGTTAAAATTATTTGAACCATATGGTTTTTACTTGTTTTCATAAAATATGTAAATATAACTCATTAATGAATAACCTATTGCTAAGAATGTTTTTAATTAGCTAATTGCTGTGGAGGCCTAGTAGTGTTTAAACTTCATTAAAATACTCCATACCTAAAGTCTGTAATAGCCTTATGGCCTTGTTGGTAGTGTAGTTTATCACAGACTTGTACATATGCATTTCAGAAGGAATCCTCTATTCATTTTCATGTGCTGTTCAGTATGAATATTCAGTTTCTTGTGCTGTTCAAAAGAATCACGACAACTTTTTTAGATAGTGACATCCATAGTTAAAGGATGTACTTGCTATAAGTAATCTATAGGGTAAGTACATACTTTATAGTAAGGAAGGGGCATACTTACTTTAAGTAATATTTTTGATAAATTTAGGATTATCCTTTCTAAATCTTATAGATGAGAGAGGAGGAAAGGGATTAATATTGCTTTGCTACCCAACAAAATGGATGCTATCAATTGTCATACTTACAGAACTTTGATAATAATTTTTTATTGGATTTGATACAACATGAAGAAACACCGTGAGGAAGGAATAAAGTGAGACATTCAGTGAAGTTTGGTTTCATCTCTATCATAACCCTAGGAGTTGCACTAACAAAAATGGTGTGAAAACAGCATCCTTACCTGACCAGAACACTCCCTTTGAGTGTGTGTTCACTAGGCTGGATGTGGTGGCAGGCTCTTGTCATCATGTGGGAGGCTGAGGCCGAGAGACTGATATCCAGGCCAGCCTGAATCGTAGCCAGACCCCACCTCAAAAAGATGAGACAGAGTGAAGTAGGGGAGTAGGGAGAGGAGGGGGTTTTACTTGATATAAGATCCCAGTGTTTTCAGTAGAGGTAGTTCATACCTTATTGACTACTTGAACGGGGGTGGGGAATTAGAGCAAGAAATAAATGAAGAAAAATATATCTGCTTTTATTTGCCCAAATTTGTTCTCGTTTGAAAAGCTTGGAAAATATAAATATAAACTAAAAGAGCCATAATTGTATTTGCTTCACAAAGTTTGTTGGGATCCTTAGAATTTATCTCAAGGGTGTTGAGATCTTACTTTTCTAGAAGAAAATTTTTAAAAAAGTATTAAGTTATTAAAAGACTCATTTTTTTAATCACCTTGACAAAGCCCACATGAATGCTTGCCTTAGGCTTCCCAGTGTCTGCTGTCTGGGTGAAGAGTTGGAGACGGTTATGTTGGTAAGAACAGTGCCATTCAAATTGCTCATAATGTTGTCACAGCAGGGAGGACAACAGTTGACACAAAAATCAATTGACATAAAAAAGGAGTCTTCAGTCACTGCACTTAAAATTCAGAAAAAGTTACTTGAGAATATTCTAAAATGGTTGTAAACATATATTACTTTGGGTTTTATTTTAAAATCATAAGAAAATAAAAGCAAGTCCCTTATTGGGATTGGGTTTTTATTTTCAGTTTGAAGGAGTAGCTGTTTTTTAAAAAGTGTTGAGTGACATTCATTTTGATCAGTTACAGAATAAGTTGCAAAACTCAAAAGCTTTAGGTAATGAAAAATTAAGTGTGTTTTCTTTCCTGTTCTAGTTACCGGTTTACTAAAGTAGTGAGCATACATGAGCTCTTGAGAATTGGGCTACTGGAGCACCTGAGCAGAGAGGGAGTGGTTCACACTCAGCTTTACAAAAGACAACTTTCTCTTTTTGAAGGGGATTACTTTGACTATTTTCCAGGTACTGGGGAAATTCCAGATTCATTGCAAGTTATGGGATGGCTATTAATTATTCATATGTTGGTTTCAGACTCGGTTTTTGGTTGTATAGTAAGATTTTGAGTTCTTCAGTTTACTCAATCAATCAATAAATAAATAAAATAGAAGTTTATTAAGACTCAACATACATCACCTAAAAGTTTTTTCAGAGAATTCAGGAGACATCAGCTCACTGGCCAGAACATAACTTAGTGAAAGATTAAATCTTTTACTTTCGAAGACTAATGTAACTTATGAAAGGAAATGTGTATGCTTATCACAAGAAAAATTAGGTGCAGTGCGTCCATCATTTAAGTAACTAAACATTTCACATAGTATTCTAGTTTTTAGGATGTTGGGCTAAGTTTTAGATAATTCTTTATAAAATACCTGAAGTGTTCTGTATTTGTTTATTTTACTGTTCTTGAGGGTTGCAGTGGATAAAGGTCTGTTTACGTTGAACCATGTAGCAGAGTGCCCAATAGGTGAGACATTTGAGTATTTAGAATTCCAGTAGAATTCTTGCTTGGTTCCTAGCTAAAGATTTAGAAAAATAGTTTTAACTTATATAGATGTAGTTTTGTAGATATGGAGGCTTTGACAGTCATCATTGTCTTTCATTCTGAAGCTTACTTAATGCCTCTTTAAGCCTTAAGAGGACTTCTTGAGCTGGGCGGTGGTGACGCACACTTTTGATCACAGCCCTCACGAGGCAGAGCCAAGTGGATTTCTGAGATCAAGGCTAGTCTGACCTACAGAGTAAGTTCCAGGACATCCAGAGCTACACAGAGAAACCCTGTCTCAAAAAAACAAAATAAAAAAACGAGGACTTTTTGGACGTATCTAACTTTTGGATAAGTATTATAAGCAGGTGTAAGTTGTGTCCTTTTGAGTCTCTTCCTCTCCCAATGTTCTAAGGACTCTACTTGATACTGTCATTCAGTTAACACTTTTTTGGGCTATTCAACCAGCGTTGTGCTAGATCTGAGGTACAATAGTGACTAACACATTGACACTGTCAGTGAATTGGAAGTACAGAGTTCAACCTGAGGAAGGAATAAATACTAATTACCCCTTGGTAGACTAAGGTGGGGCACTGTGTGTGAGAGAGCTCTCCAAAGCGTGCACGCAAAGGCTCGTTCACTACATTAAACTAAGGGGTTATATAGTAAGACTCCTAATTTAAATTGAATAATAATTAATTTGCAGTTTCCAGTATAAAATATGCAAGGACATAGCCCCTTTGAGAAGCAGATATTGAGCAGTCATTTCTCATTGTCATTTGTTTTCCCCTTATCATGTATTTATTTCTAATTAGTTCTTTGGGAATTTTGTACAGTGTGTTTTGATCACGTTCACTCTGATCAGCCAACTCTTCCCAGACCCAGGGATCTTTGTGTCATTTCTTTTTTCATTGTTTGTTTTTTAAACTCATTCAATCCAATTTATGTTGCCCTTATATTTCTTAATGTGTGGCCTGCCACTTGTCAGGGACTGCTCTCTTAGAGAAGACTGTCTCTCCTTCCCCAATAGTTATCAGTTATCAGTTGTCACTAGCTCCTTGGCTAGGGATGACACTTACTGTCCATGTCCATCTCCATGCTGGGATTTGGTATGCCTTTGCTTGCCTTAGTCTTGTGCTTGTTGTCCTGTGTCCATCACCTTTCTGACTGTTTGTTTCTCCTCATCAGGAACTTGCTATAATAGCTTTTTTACTCAACCTTGAGTTGTCTCCCATCACTCTGTCATGAAAGCTAAATTAGTAAAGGCAAAAAGATTACCATATATACACCAAATATGAAATTTAATTATTCATCCTCAAATTTCTGTTGCTCTTGCCAATTTGTTACACTGTTAGCTTGCATGGAATCAGTTTTTAAATATTTAAATATAGAAATATTAGCCTGGTTGCCAAGTACCTTACCTATTCATTAACATAAGTTGCTTACTTTTTCCTCTTTTGCATTTTGAAAATGCTATTAAGAATCTCTTTTGTGCCAGGCGGTGGTGACACACCTATAATCCCAGCACTCGGGAAGCAAAGGCAGGCAGAACTCTGTGAGTTCGAGGCTAGCCTGGTCTACAAGAGCTAGTTCCAGGACAGTCTCCAAAGCTACAGAAAAACCTTGTCTCGAAAAACAAACAAAAAAACCCTTTGTCTAGTTTCTGCTTTATTACTTTATTTTTAATTAGTATAGATATTTGTACATGATAGTAGTTTCATAATGACATTATCAAGCATGGTATTACATTATCTTTAATATGATCTTTAAAAAAATTCACCTCCATTTGAGGAACGAACTCTAAACCCAATTATAATTAAAACAAAACATGGCTTAAGATTTTTATGATTTTTTTTTCCCATACTGGGAAAGCTGAGGGAGGAGGTTCAGGATTTCATATTAAGTTTGGGTATATAATAGAACCATATCTCAGAAAATCTTATATACATGTGTGTCTTAATATCAATCCATTTCCTCATATTTGGGCCCCATTTTGTTATAGATAATGAGAAGATCTAACTTTCTTGATTTTGATGTTTGACAGTGTCAGGTGGTTGAACGTAAAGAAATTAATACATTTACTAATACATGCATCTGGTTTTTCTTATAATGTGCTCATATATGCTTTGGTTTTGCTGATAATGACCATATATGTTAAGAAATTTAGAGTTTTGCTTAATTGTACAGTCAAGGATGTGTTTAGGCTACATACAATACATAAGACTGTTAGTCCATATTCTATTATCTAGTATTCCTAGTATCTTTAAGTCTAAGAGGGTAATTTCCTCATTTAAATATAGAGAAACATGCGTGCGCGCACACACACGTTTAAAAGGGGTTGTTCTTTAGAACATTATGTCCAGTGGCAGCCAGTCTAAGCATCCTATTTCAGTCATCAAAGGCTTTTCTCATCTTAAGATCTATGAAAACATGAAATGATATCATTATTTCACATCAAACAGCAACACAACCTAGCTTAAGAAACTGGCTGCTACTTTTCTCCCCGAATGATGATGGGGGTTTTTTTGGTTTTGTTTTTGTTTTACTTTTTTTTTTTTTTTTTTTTTTTTTTTTTTTTTTTTTTTTTTTTTTTTTTTTTTTTTTTTTTTTTTTTTTTTTTTTTTTTTTTTTTTTTGGTTTTTCGAGACAGGGTTTCTCTGTAGCTTTGGAGCAGTCCTGGAACTAGCTCTTGTAGACCAGGCTAGCCTCGACTCACAGAGATCCGCCTGCGTCTGCCTCCCGAGTGCTGGGATTAAAGGTGTGTGCCACCACTGCCCGGCCTGAATGATGGTGTTTAACATGGGTTGAACGGCACCTGTGACACAGAGACACTTAGATGCTTGACCTTAATTCTTTCTTGAAATTTGTACCAAAAGTTACAGTAACTGGTCCTTACATGATTTAAAGAACACAACTTGTAAATGTACCGATACTTGAAAGATTAGAGAAATTTCTGACATCACTTAGAATTTAAGCTAATGTGATTTCTGTATTAGTAAAGTGGTTGGCTAGCTATTGGATCTCTGTATTCATGTGATTTTATAAGTTGTTAGAGAAACAGAACTTGAAAGTTTCTTAATACATTATATTCAGCAGATTGAATGTTTAAATTTAACTATTGGTTCTGACATCTCCATAAGTAGTCCAGGCCCTACTTGTTAAGAGCATTTGTATTTCATTCTTTAGTGTGGCGGTACTGAAGTATAATCAGTTCACACTGACTTGTGTCCCTCTGAAAATAAGAACTAGTCTAGAGGATCAGAACAGGTTCACTGCAAAGCCAAGAGAAAAATCAGTCGTAAAGGTGAAGTGGGTTCAGTACTTACTGTCCTTTTGCTTTCATCCTTGGGTTTTTAGGATGCTTTTGAAGTCATTCATTATAAGCAAATATATATTTACCACATATGCTAAGATTTTAATAGACAAAAATTGAGTATTCTGTTAAATAATGAAAGGAATAAAAACAGAGAATAAATAAATTAGTAAATACAGGTAAAACATTTTATTAAACATATGTATTTATTATGTATGACCAGTGCCAAGTGATATATTCAGTGCTGAAGATTACAAATATGAAAGTTACAGCCCATGTGACATAGATTAGCAATAATGTTACAATATATGTAAAACCAGTGCTATAATGAAAGTGAACTCTAAGCAGTGTGCAAACCCAGCAGGAAACATTGTTGAGGATCTGAGAACACATTCCAGGCAGGACACCCAGATCTCATTTAGATGATGGAGCTAATAAGGCATGAAAATAGGTTTTCAGGTAGGTGAAGTTGTGCAGGTTAGGTATTGAAAGGAAGCATAGAAGTTAAGAGACTGTCAGTGAACAAAGTAATTAAAGGCATTGTCGGGGACATAGATGAATAAGAGACTTGTCTAAGAATTGGTGTTCTAGTATGAATGTAAGAAGTTATTAAAGGGTTTTTGTTTGTTTTTTATTTTTCAAGACAGAGTTTCTCTGTATAACAGACCTAGCTGTCTTGGGACTCACTTTGTAGGGCAGACTGGCCTCGAACTCACAGAGATTATCCTGCCTCTACCTTCCAAGTGCTGGATTAAGGGTGTGTGCCGCCACTGCCAAGCCTTTTTTTTTTTTAAAAAAAAAAGATTTATTTATTTATTTATTTTTTATGAGTACTCTATCTACTCATACAACCATACAACTTTATGCCAGAAGAGGACATCAAATCCCACTATACATGGTTTTGAACCACCATGTGGTTGCTGGGAATTGAACTCAGGACCTCTGGAAGAACAATAGCCAATGCTCTAAATCACTGAGCCCTCTCTCTAACCTGTTAAAGGTTTTATAGCAAGGTAGTAACATAATCAAACACATAGTTAAAAGACCACTGGTAGAGAGTTAAAATTTTTTTCAGTTGCATTTGGAAGGTCTTACAAGTTAAGAATACACGTGAGCCGAGCGGTGGTGGTGCATGCCTTTAATCCCAGCACTGAGGAGGTAGAGGTAGGCGGATCTCTGAGTTCGAGGGCAGCCTGGTCTACAAGAGCTAGTTCCAGGACAGGCTCCAAAGCCACAGAGAAACCCTGTCTCCAAAAACCAAACCAAAACAAACCATGAATAATTTAGTACAAATAAAGTTCAGAAATTATTCATGTTTGCACCACTTATTTTTTAGCTATTTGGACGCTATAAATTTGGTTTTCTGTATAAGTATAATAATTAATTATTGAAACCTTGACCAAATCAAATGTGAAGATTTGGAACTGGTGTTAGTTGTTATATATTGCTGTGACTGCCCCTTTGTCTAATTTTCTGTTTCGTGTTGATCCTACTTGTGGTAAATCAGAGAATGCTGCAAGGTGGCCACATCTGTGTTCTGATGTGTTCTCTATTGCCTGACCCTTCCTCCAGTGCAGGGTTTATAATTAAAAGCAAAATGTCATACAAAAGAAGAAACTGAAACTCAAGTAGAATATAAGATTGTTGAAGCATAAAAGGACTTGAGAACAAACAGGAAGTATTCTTTCCCTTCCTTACCGTCTACATTATAAACTACCTATGTATTTTTCTCTTACTACAAAGCCTGTTTCTATACTGTAAGCAAATGTAAAGGACTCTAAAGACCTGCAGAGCCCAACCCAAATCATAAAATAATGACTAAACCTAGTAGTGGTCAGTAATTGTAGTTGATCTAGAGACCAAGGCAAGAAATGAGAAGTTCAAGGCCTGTTTGTGATACAGAATGAGTTCAAGGCCAGCCTGGGCCACTTAAGATCTTGTCTCAGAACCAGAAGTGCAATAAGAGCACAGGTGGAGCTCAACCATAGCATGTGTCCTTATTCTCAAGCCTCTTAGATGACCTTAGGAAGGAGGGGAGGCTGGCAGTCAGCTCCAGAATACTAATACCTTTCCACGTTCATCTTGAGGGGTGGGGCTAGACTACCAATTTAGGCTGCATTCAGATTTTACAGATAATTATGATTACTTAGCAAACATAAGTTGATACAAAAAAAATGAGTATCATAATTTACTTGAACAAACTAAAAGTAGAATATGCCTATTTAGTGTTTTGACCAGACTACATAATATGCTCTTAATTTAAATTACCTGTATGAGCCCAACAAGCTGAACCTTTCAGAGCTCCAAAGCTTTGATTTCCATGAATATTGATTGAGACTCTGAACAAAATGGTTTTTAAAGAGTTCAATGCAAGCAGTGGTTTCTCATGTAGCACTTCTGCCACTGGACTCTAAGACAGACACATTTCCGCACAAACAGACACATATGGCTGTCTGTACGACTTACATGATTGTATATGTATGTAACACATTGCATATTCAAACATTCATTAATAAAGTAACTTGGCTCTTACTGAGGTCAGATTATGTATATATATCATCAATTTAAAATTATTCCATCATAAGGTAAAATATTGGGGGGAGATGTGTTTCTACCATCTTTTTACATTTTTTTCTTCAGGAATTAATTCAAATTAAGATTGGAGAACTTTGTTGCAGCTTCTATTTTTTCATAAAAGAAAATTAAGAGTTATCAAAAGGACACACCCAGGTCTGCCTAAAGTTTGTTTTCACTGACCAGGTTACTGGTCAGTACTACCCTTTCTAAACACTGCTGTCAGCCACATGACAGGTTTGAAAACTGTTCCTTTATGGTAAGGCACTGGCTGCAGAAGCAGTGAATACAGTCGTCGTCCTGGTGTCCATGAGGTATTGGTCTGAAAGCACACAGTGTTTTCTGTTATGTGGCTTATATTACGCATACCCTGAGTATCTCCTCCTATAGATTTTCAGTCATCTCTGGCTTGCTTATAATGCCTTTACATTGTCCTGGCTAAAGAGTGATGACAAGAAACAACTTTGGTCAGCGTGAATGTGTTTTGTTTTTTTTTTCTCAAATGGTTTCCTATTTTTAATTGATTTGAGTCCATGGATACCACGAACCATCTGTACCTCTTTTAAGTGATTTTTTTTTTCACATGCACACTATCTCAGTTTTTACCTACTCAGGCTAATTTGCAGGTGCCTGGATGATTAGACAATCCATAATTTCTACCAATCAAGTAAAAGAAGGAAAGAAAACTCTGAGCTTCTCTCCCAGTTAACAGGTAGTTTGCTGTGGTTAAAATTATTGCAGATTTTGCAGCAACAAACATTAGTATTTTTATTTACTATAAGTAAATGATTGAAAGCTTGGGAAATGAATAATATGAGTGCCTCATTTGAGTGTTTGACAGCATTGATTTTTTTCTGTATGTGTTATAGTAAACCGATTTTTTAAATTGTGTATATGGTTACTTTTACTTTAAAATATATTTTGTTCCTTGCAGTGTTTGAGCAACACACCTCCACTTACTGAATATTTCCTCAATGATAAGTACCAAGAAGAACTGAATTTTGACAATCCCTTAGGAATGAGAGGTGAAATAGCTAAATCATATGCTGAGCTGATCAAGCAGATGTGGTCTGGAAAATTTAGCTATGTCACTCCTAGAGCATTTAAGGTTAGTATGGTAAACTTACTCTCAGCAAGTCTGCTCTTGTCCCTGGGGCAAGGGCAGGTGGGATCCTCAGGTGAAAGGGATGAAGTCCCATTACATCATCTCCCAAAGACAGTACATTCCACCCATTTGATAGAAAACTTAAAGACATAGCACTGTATGGGTGGTTAGGACTTTTTGTTTGGCTTTTGTTTACTTAATGTCTAGAAATGGGCTGAAGAGGGATGCCTCAGAGGTTAAGAGCACTTCTACTTTTCCAGGGTACCGGAGTTTTCAGCACCCAGGTTGATAGCACTAACATCAAGTCATTCAGAAATGTCTCTATAACTCATGCTGGAGAGAATTTGATGCCCTCTTCTGATCTCCACAGGTGTTTGCACTCACATGCAAACTCACACACACATAATTAAAATTAAATCTTTATGAATAAGGCTATCAATAGAGGGAAGGAATAATAAGAGGACAAAATAAAAAGACACTAAATATGGTTTAAAAGGGTTCAGACTCTGCAAACCCTACATGAATATTTTATGTGATGCAAAGAATTTCCCTCAGGCATGCCATTAAGTCTCAGTAATCTAGCTTATCCTTATGGTTATTGTAGATTGTTTTAAAAAATCAGAATAAAACTAATCTTCAAATTATATTTTCAATGGTTCTTACACTTGGATGTTTTTATGTATGAGGTAGTTACTTCTTAGATCTCACACTCAGTTATTGTAAGCCATAGTCTTTACAGGTAAGTGGCATTCGTAGACCAGATCTACTAGAGAATATCTTGTTAATTATTTACCAGTTCTTAACAAGTGAGTCTGAACTGGAGATGGCTATGCAGTCAAGAGCACTGGCCACTCTTCCAGAGTACCAGGGTTTAGTTCCTAGCACCACATAGTAGCTACCCACTATAAATGGAGACAGCATTTGCATTTCCCGGCTGCCCTGACCCAAATCATCATACAGAAACTATATTAATTATAACACTGTTTGGCCAATGGCTCAGGCATGTTTCTGAATAGCTCTTACATCTTAAATTAACCCATTTCAATTAGTCTATGTATCACCATGATGCTGTGGCTTACCAATAAGGCTCTGGCGTCTTTCTCCTTTGGCAGCTACATGGCATCTCTTTGACTCTGCCTATCCTCTCTGTCTGTCTCTGTTCAGATTTCCCACCTGGCTTTACTCTGCTAAGCCATTGGCCAAAACAACTCTATTCATTAACCAATGAAAGCAACACATATACAGAAAGACATCCCACATCAACCTACCATGTGTAACTTCATTTACAGGGAGGTCTCCACAGGCACAAAGAAAATGCAAGCAAAATTCCCATATATAAAATAAGATTTAAAAAAGTAAATATATGATTAAGAAAATTAGTCCTTTGAGCCCCATATGTGTGTGCATACAAACAATAAATAAATGTAATTAAGAACAAATTCAAATAAAAATATGAAGCAGTTAATAAGTCAGACTTTCTGCATTTATTCTTTCACATTCTAAACTTTGGGCAGACTTCTCTAGACAAACCAACCCTCAACAGTTTCATTTTGCTATTTTTTTTTCTCTTTAAATTTTCTGTACATGTACACCTATTAATTATCAGACCTTTTTCATTCATTCTATGATTCAGATTATATTTCTTTTAAGTCTTATTTAAAAATTCTGGTACTATAAAGACTAAAGAAAATTGTAGATGAAATGTAATGTGCCTTTTGGCCATCAGATTTGTTCTCTTTTTTGTTTGTTTGGTAGTTTTTTTGTTTGTTTTTGTTTTTTTTGGTTTTTCTAGATAGGGTTTCTCTGTAGACCAGGTTGGCCTCAAACTCAGTGCTCCACCAGCCTGTGCCTCCTGACTGCTGGGATTAAAGGCTTGTGCCACCACTGCCCAACTGTCCCTTTTTTAAAAATGGCCAAATGAGAAATTTGTAGTTTTTCTTTAGTGACTTAGTAAAATGTTACTAGCTTTTAAGTCTCCAGTGTTTCACAATGTCTTATATAAAATTTTACCATATTTTCATTTTATTTCTCAAGTCAGTGTTTTCTGAAACTTAGTTGTTTCAGAATGCTTTTAGAGCTATATTTCTATGTATATAATGTCTGCGCTATTGATACGGCTGCAATGAAAGCCTGCCCTTGTGATCTGTCTGCCACTACAGGAAGGCCTGTGCATAAATGACGCCAGATCCCTAGAGAGACAGTGAGATGCTAACTGATAACAAGTCAACCTTATACCAAGCAATGATCAATATATTTAGAGAGAGTTCTTTTATGTATTTTGTTTTCATTGTATTTTGTTTTACAATGGGTTCTTGCTGTATTGCCCAGGCTGGTCTCATTTCTGGACTCCAGCATTCTCTATGTTAGCCTCCTAAGTTTTGGGACCACAGGCTTGTTACCATGTCCAGCTCTATTTTTAGAGAGCCCGTGTGTTGGTCTGTTTTGTCCCAGATAAAGATTTATCACATGTTTACTGGAAATACTAAAACAAACTCTGTGTGTGTGTATGTGTGTCTGTGGAGAAGAGAGTGAGCATATTTGTCTTTATTCCTATTCCATATAAATACAATCATTTTTAATTCTTCACAAGTTATTTTCCATAATGTTAAATTAACAAATACAGAACCACATTCCTAGGGAAAATGCAGGATTTAATTCCATCAAGCCTTTGGTCACATTTTTATTAACTAATCAATGCATTCTTTTTCTTCTATCTGTATCTGTTTGAAAAGTCCCTATTTTGTATGATTGACACATTAGTACTGTTTTCATAACCAACACTATAACTCTTTGCTTAACAAAATTTATCTAATTGTGTTTTCCCATAAAGTACACTACCACTCACTGTGTTTATGGACTCTAGCCAACACCTTAACATTCTCCTTGGGGAATGTTTTATACACTAATAGCCTACCAGGAAAGCACAAAGTATAAAGAAGAAAACATAATTATAAAACAAACAAAAAAATTACAAAACGATGCTGAAACTAAAAGGCAGTATAGCTTTCTTTCCTCCCCCCAGAGGGAGTTGCATACATCAGGTAACTGATTTTTAAATGGAACATATCTTCAGATGATTAAAATGTGTCACAAATTTGACTGGAGGCATATAAGTAATAAAAAGGTAATTTCTCATGCGTAAACACATGAATGATGAGAATAACTGTGCTTTTAAGGAATCCTGTCTATCTGATTTTGTGGTTTTGTTTTTCTTTCAGACACAGGTAGGACGATTTGCACCTCAGTTCTCTGGATATCAGCAGCAAGACTGCCAAGAACTATTAGCTTTCCTATTAGATGGATTACATGAGGATTTGAATAGAATTAGAAAAAAACCATATATACAGTTAAAAGATGCTGATGGCAGGCCAGATAAGGTGAGTAAACTTCATGCTATTGATGTCGCCATTGTTACGGTTTTCTTACACCTTGTTGAACTTCTCGCTATTGTTATCATCATTGTTACAAACTTTTCTCACACCTCTTAGTGACTTGTATTCCTTTTCCTTGTAGGTGGTTGCTGAAGAAGCCTGGGAAAACCATTTGAAAAGAAATGATTCTATCATAGTAGATATATTTCATGGCCTTTTCAAATCTACTTTAGTGTGTCCTGAGTGTGCTAAGATCTCAGTAACCTTTGACCCTTTTTGCTACTTGACACTTCCATTGCCCATGAAAAAAGAACGTAGTTTGGAAGTTTATTTAGTTAGAATGGATCCACTTATTAAACCTATGCAAGTAAGTAATGACCTTTTTATTTGTTAATTTTACCTAACTATTGATAGGACTATTATAAAACCTGTTGGTTTCTCCAGCACAATTCAATAGTAAAGTGTATTGTGCAATAGATTTTATAAGCCAAATCATCTGGAAGTTATATTTTTTTAGAATCATGGAAAGTTGAAGGATGTCATAGAAAAAAATAAACTTTTCAAATTTCTTTCTCACGTAAAAGACAACCAAGATGTTTGTTTTATAATTGAGGTATTTGTTTAAAAGATTAATAATGGTATTATATCTCTATTTTTCTATCAATTTTTTTATTTATGTATATAGATATTTTGCTTGCGTATGTGTCTGTATACCACATGTGTTCTTGGTACCGATGAGGCCTTGGTACAGATTAGGACATTGGCTCCCCTAGCCTAGAGTTACAGATTGTTGTCAGCTACCATGTGGGTGCCTGGAATGAAACTTGGATCCTGTATAGGAGCAGCCAGCGCTCTTTTTTTATTATTACTTTATTAATACTAGGAATCAGATTTTCCACTTCCTCCCCTCCTCCCACTTCCCTCCTGCTTCCCCCTCCCCATCCAGTCCTAAGAGAGGGCAGGGTACCCTGCCCTGTGGGAAGTCCAGGGCCCTCCCCGCTCCATCCAGGCAGCCAGTGCTCTTAACCTCTGAGCTGTCTCGGGTTCCCATCTGCTGAAATGTTTATGTACTAGGTTTTATCCTGGTCACTTCAGAAATAAAGTTAATATTGTATTTTGTAATTCATAATGTGATCATGCATTTAAATAGCAATAATCTTCAGGCATTTCAGCAACTTCGATGAGAAATAAAAAATTAGTATAAAACTGCTTAATTCAGGGCCAGCGGGATACCTCAGCTAGGTAAAGGCAGTTGATGCCAAGCCTGAGAGACCTAAATTTAATCCCTAGGCCTCACATGGTAGCAGGAGAGAACCTGCTCCCACAGGTTGTCCTCTGACTGCCACATGTGCTGTGGCATGCACACATACATAAATAATAAGTGAATTTTTTAATTATAATGATGTTCTTTCTAGTCGTAATACTTTAACAAAGATTATGTCTTGCTTATTTAGGCTAAATCCCTGTTGTGCATATTAATGTCGGTTGTTGGCCTGACTCCATTGCCTAGTGCTATCACTACGGTTACTCATTGTTCTATGAGAAACATGCTACATTTTCTGTTTTTAAATCAGTTATTTCTTTCACATTTACCTTTTCTAGTATTACTAGTTCCTTTTTACTCCTCAACACTCAGTTGTAGCACTTAACAGATTTTATTTTGACCTTTTCTTTTCTCCACTGCCCAAGTGCTCTTAGTAGGCAGAGAACTGGTAGTTCTAGGACTGTGACTTGTAGACACCAGTGCAGAGGCACACCCAGCTCTATGTCACTCACTCAGTGCCTTTATCCCTAAACAGAGCAGATTTGGTTCCTGCTTTCCAAGATTGTTTATTATAAATTCTTAAGTTAGGGTTCTAGCCAGATATCTCAGATTTGTTGGTACATAACAGAATCTGAATGAAAGGTGTCCTTTGAACAGAGCTCTCTTACCATTGATACTTTGAACAGAGTTCTCTTACCATTGATACTCAAAGTGTTGGAGTTTATTTTACTCTTAGTAAGAATAGTGTCTATGCAGTGTTCTTAAAACTACCAGCTCCTTCATTCAAAGTGATGGAAGGATTGAGGCATACTTGCACTTGTGTTCATAGTTCATAGTTGCACCCATTTGGGGCACATGAGTAAAATCTAGATGAAGATAGTCAGTATTCATTAAACTTACATTCTTAAACTGAAGTGAGACCGCTTGAGTTTTCAATGACACAGGGAGCTCTAGAAAATGGGGCATTGGTAGGGAAAGGCAGTAAAGGACTATTTTGGTTTAGGGATTTGTTTGTTTGTTACTTTTTTAAGACTTGTGTATATTTCGGTACTCACATGAAGTTAAGGTAAATGGAGAAGGAGTTAATTGCTGGGTTTAGGTGTCAAAAAAGAAAAAAAAAGCAGAAGATAGCATTTGTAGGTGTGCACGGGAAGAAAGATCTCTGTCTTCCCGTAGTCTCAGAGACAGGACCGAAACAACCTCTGAACTTGAGGTCTGTAAAGGACAGGAAGCCAGGCTTTCCTACTTAAGGAGGCTTCAGTCTTCTAGGCGAAGTGTTCTTCAGGGAGTGAAAGGAGAAAGGAAATAGAATGCTAAAAAATGGGGCAGATTTCAAATAGTTACTGCAGGCTGAACAAGGGAGTGACCCACAGAAGTGTTCCTGGCAATGGTGAAACTGTTGAACTGAACTCTGATTTGTAGCCCACCAATGCTGAGGTTTGAGAAATTCTCTCAGCATAAACAAACTCTATGAGAAAGTTCATATCTCTCTGTTGCTGTGGAGACACCATGACCACGGCAGCTCTTTAAAGGAAAACAGTCCATTGACGCTGGCTTACAGTTCAGAGGTTTATTTAGTCCACTGTCATCATGGCGGGGAGCATGACGGCACACAGGCAGACATGGTGCTGGAGAAGGAGCTGAGAGCCCTACATCCAGATCCATAGGCAGCAGGAAGAGAGACACAATGGGACTGGCTTGGACTTTTGAAACCTCAAAGCCCATCCCCAGTGACACAACTCCTAATCCTTTCAGATAACACCATTCTCTGATGACTAAGCATTCAAACATGTAAGCATATGGGAGTCATTCTTAATTCAAATCACAGTCCAGCAAAAATAGAACTGAGCAGTAAAAACATAAAGGTTTTGTTGCCGGGTGGTTGAAGTAATAGAGGGTGGAGTCTAGGTGAATGATATCATAACAGTAGAGAGAAAAGCATCCTAAGGACTAGAAGTCTGTACATAAACCAAAAAGAGGTAAGAAATAACCTATTGAGTGTAAGACCCAGAAACAGGTGCAGGAGGTGGGCTAAGGTGGGTCTTTGCTTCAGTGAACCAGCGTACAGTACAGCTAGGAAGTCCTCGCGATGGACATTATCACCCAGGAACTGACAAGATCAGACACCTGCTCTCACACACTTGAATGTTCAGTGTTTTCCCAGTGCCACAGATCCATTACAATTTCTGTTTGTTTTTTAGTACAAAGTTATTGTGCCCAAAATTGGAAATATACTAGATCTTTGTACAGCGTTGTCTGCTTTGTCGGGAGTGCCTGCAGATAAGGTGAGATGTTTCTGAGATTAAAGTATGTAAATTGGGGTTTAGTTTCTCAGTATTGTAAAACCAGCTTAATAGACATTTATTTCCTTCTAGATGATAGTCACTGACATATACAATCATAGATTTCACAGGATATTTGCCATGGATGAGAACCTCAGTAGTATTATGGAGCGGGATGACATTTACGTGTAAGTATAATATCCATTTACAGTCTGTTGTTGGGGAGGGGTAAAAAATTTAAAGAACTAACGTGAAACTTAGAGTTTATGGTCATTCCCGCCCTTGTAGGTTTGAAATTAACATCAATAGGACAGAAGACACAGAACATGTGGTTATTCCTGTTTGCCTAAGAGAAAAATTCAGACACTCAAGTTATACCCACCATACTGGCTCTTCACTGTTTGGTCAGCCTTTTCTTATGGCTGTACCACGAAACAATACTGAAGATAAACTCTATAATCTCCTACTCTTGAGAATGTGGTAAGTGCCAAATAAGCTTATAACTGTGCAAAATAAACATGAGAATAAAATATAAAATAGCTAATGAATGTCATTGTGCAAGTACTACCAGAGAGTTATACACATCTCTGTTACTCTTAGACACCAAATCAAACCGATAGAAAGTTGATGACAGCCAGGCATGGCAGTGATGAACACCTGTGATCTCAGTCCAGCATGGGACCCCGCAGCATGGACTGGGGTTGGGATGTGTGCTTATAATCCCAGCACTTGATATGGAGGTCGGAAAATCAAGAATTCTAATCCTGTTTGTTTTATATTGTATATCTGAGGCCATTCTGGACTATATAAAAGAGTGCCTCAACTCTCCCCCCCAAATAATGAAGTAAAAATAAAATTACAATTTAGTCCCTTGACTTGCTCACATAAAATACACAGCTGAGATTATTTCAAATCCAGAAACATGAATTCTTAGCTGTTTTACACCGAAAGTTTACTGTTGGAAGTTTTAGTTGGCAAATAAATGTAATACAAGTACAAACTAGAAATCATAATAAATGTCAGATGGTCCTTTTTTTAATGCATGTGGCTTTAAAAGAATAAGCTTTTGTGGCAGATGGTGAGATAGTACACCACACACTTTTTTTTTTTTTTTGGTTTTTCGAGACAGGGTTTCTCTGTAGCTTTAGAGCCTGCCCTGGAACTAGCTCTTGTAGCCCAGGCTGGCCTCAGACTCACAGAGATCCTCCTGCCTCTGCCTCCCGAGTGCTGGGATTAAAGGCGTGTGCCACCACCGCCCGGCTGATTTTTTTTTTTTATAGTCTTGAAGTAAATAAGGTAATGACGAATACAGTTAAAGACCTTTCTTTTATCCTTATGACTGACATTCTTTTTATTTTCTATAAACCAAATCATAATTTATAAAGATCCATTTATAAAGATCACATTACACAAATATAAGTGTTCCTAGCAACAATATACATCATGTTAATGAGCATCATTTATAAAATCCTTACTTTTAAGTTGAGAAATGATCTATTGTGCTGTACTTTTAACATATAAAACATGGAAAACCCAGAACTGATGAGATGATTTAGTAGGTAAGGATGTTTGCCACCATGCCCAAAAACCTGAATTCAATCCCTGAAGCCTGTGAGGTGGAGGAAAGAGCCAGAAGCTACAAGTTTGTCCTCTGACCTATATCTGCACACAGATAAAGAAAAATGTAATTAAATTTTTTAAAAAATTGAAAAGAACATGCAACCGGGTATAGTGGCACATTTCTTTAATTCCAGAACTGAGGAGGCAAAGACAGGAGAGCTAGTTCAGGGCTAACCTGGTCTACAAAGAGAATTCCAAGCCAACTGCAGGTACACAGTGATACCCTTTCTCAAAAACAACAACAATAAAAAGCAAAAATTCTAGAAGTAAATCACTTTTTTATATTAAAAACAACCCAGATATAAATTATTATCCAGCTATACTATATGAGTGTTAGGTTGGAGTTTGAATTAAAATTGTTAAGTAAAATGGAAAGTTAATTTTACAAGCTTGTTGGCTGCCTGATTTTACTGCAGCCGGTATGTCAAGATGTCTACTGAAACTGAGGAAACTGATGGACCCCTGCGCTGCTGTGAGGACCAGAATATCAATGGGAACGGCCCAAATGGAATACATGAAGAAGGCTCACCAAGTAAGACTTTCTTGTCATATTCTAAACACTTCTGACCTAGACAATTTTGCCCTAAGAAAAGGTTAAAATGTGAATTAATAAGCTAAAACACAAGAGTCGATGTGGAAAAGTAATACATACTTTGAAATGTAATGTATGGCTAATGTAAAGATTCCTATTTAAATGCCAAGGTGAGATGGAGACAGATGAACCAGATGATGAGTCCAGCCAGGATCAAGAACTTCCTTCAGAGAATGACAACAGTCAGTCCGAAGATTCGGTTGGAGGAGACAATGATTCTGAAAATGGATTGTGTACTGAAGAAACTTGCAAAGGTCAACTCACGGGACACAAAAAGAGATTGTTTACATTCCAGTTCATCAATTTAGGCAACACTGATATCAACTACATCAAAGATGACACCAGGCATATAAGATTTGATGATAGGCAGCTTCGGCTAGATGGTAAGTGTCTGTGAGAAATAGCTTGAACACTGAACTTAAGCATGACAAAGTATTTTTAGGTGTAGACCATGAAATTTAGACCTGTCATGAAAATAAATACTTGTCTGTAAGGAATAAAAGCTTTAATGTCTTCATATAATAAGTGATACTAAGATGAGGTTAGTTTATGTATGCTTTAGCTTTGTATTATTTTTTAATACTTAGATTATTCAGTGACTTGGAAATAGCTATTAGTGTTTGCCCTGATCACCTAGTGCAAGTAGAAAATACTGTTTTAAAGAAATTGCTGTTTCTTTTCTGTAGTATATATTTTGGCATTAAGATATATTTATTTTAAAACTAAAGCTTACAACATTTTTCATGAAAAAATATTTTTCCACCTTAGAAAGATCTTTTCTGGCTTTGGACTGGGATCCTGATTTGAAAAAGAGATACTTTGATGAGAATGCTGCCGAGGTGAGCATTCTCACTCCTGAGCCTTCTTTGCCTTCTTCGCGTGACTGTTGAGAGCTGGCCTTACTCCTCTCTTGGTGTGACTGTTGAGAGCTGGCCCTTACTCCTCTCTTCTCCCTTGCTTCCACAAATATGTTTATTTTTAGCAGTTAGAAAAAAGAAAAATCATGAACCTTTTTACTTTTTAAGGCAGAGTTGGTTTTGAACATGCTTTCTGTGTGCTTATTCAGCCACAGAGATTTGTTTCATAAGCTCCTATATTTTCAATATACTTAGTAAGATAAGTCACTAAGATGCTTGAGTTTTGTTTTGTTTGTTCTCTGAACTCGAGAAATGCTTCTCTTTAGGATTTTGAAAAACATGAAAGTGTGGAATATAAACCTCCAAAAAAACCCTTCGTGAAATTGAAAGACTGTATTGAGCTCTTTACAACAAAAGAAAAACTCGGTGCTGAAGACCCCTGGTGAGAAAAGATGTTAGATGGTTGTGTCTAGTCCCTTTTCTTTAAAGATTTACTCTGATCTTGTTGGCAAAATATTAACTAAGCTTCCTTAAGTTTTTTAGTAAGATCATTGGATAGTAAGTTCTAGTCTAAAGAGGGTATGACACCCTTTTTAAAGTATTACAGTGGTAACCTTTACTCTCATGACTGCCTTTTCTTTAATAACCACTTTCATCATTTCTTTGAATATTTATCTATATATTTATAATGATTAAGCTTATCTGAAAAATGTATGAGATAAGAATAACAAGGAATTGTTTTCATGGTCACATATATTAAGTGTACAGTAATTACTGATAAAATGTAAAACTTACTAAACATTGATTTTTGTTTTGTAGTTTTCATTAATACAAATCATTTGTTTGTACCTTTGTCAAGCTTTATGACTTTTTTCTTCTCTGTAGGTATTGTCCAAATTGTAAAGAACATCAGCAAGCCACAAAGAAGTTAGATTTATGGTCCCTGCCTCCAGTACTTGTGGTGCATCTCAAGCGATTTTCCTATAGTCGATACATGAGAGACAAGTTAGATACGTTAGTTGATTTTCCCATCAGGTAAATTTAAACTGTATTCAGTAAGCATTTGGATCTTCTTTTTTCAACCTGATGTGATGATATTCCTATTTTACCGTAGTAAATGTCAGATATAATTGGATCAGTTTAAGCCTTGAAGTTTTGACTAGTTCTAATAATTTTTCAGGATTACTATTTCACAGTTTTGTTGTGACTGTATTCATTGGAAACAAGCACCCCCACAGACCTTCGGTCTCTACATATTGACCAGTTTCCACTGGAAGTGATCTCCTTCTGCAGCAAAGGATGCTTCTTTGTTGAGGGTGGGAGCTGTGTCCACCCATATGTGTGGAGAGCACAGTTAGAGAGTACTTGCTGGGGAAAGTGGCAGCAGTGGGTTCTCCAAGCTTTTAATTCTTGAATGTTCATAAAGAAGTTGCTTTTCACTTTTCATCTTGATTTTTTCCCTGGCACACTGTAAGTTAAATGTGTTAGCATGAAGACATTAATCAGAATAGCATTTATTGTCAAATTATCACTTTGAGACAAGGACTTCCCAAACACTCAAATCTCAGTGTATAATTTGCTTGGTAGGTTATCTCTAGGTAATTTCTTGTATGAGGGGTGTCTGTGTGTGTGAGATACTGTATTAATGATTGTGTGTGTGTGTGTGTGCGCGTGTGCGCGCGTGTGTGCATATGTGAGAGTCAGTACTAACAGAAGACACTAGAATTTATTGTTTTAAAAGGAAAAGATTTTCATTAGTTCTACGAAAGCATAACTTAACTGAATTCCTTTTTAACAGTGACTTGGATATGTCAGAATTCCTAATTAATCCAAACGCAGGCCCTTGCCGCTATAATTTGATTGCTGTTTCCAACCACTATGGAGGGATGGGAGGTGGACATTGTAAGTTGGCAGTTTACCTTTTACCATTTTTCCCATCTGTACACTTTTTCCTGTAAGATAGTTTATACTTTTTAAAATAAATAAAATGTCAGGTGTATCTTGCATGTACTCATTGTTCAATACCTTGTAAATAAATGAATCAGTTTTATTTTAAAATCTGGTTCTAAAGGAATAGTTAATCTTCCTCCTCAACTGAAGCATATTGTCTGTTCAGGTGCTTCCCTCCCCATTCTTCATTCTCTTCCCACTAATGTGTCTGGTGCTGTGTTCCTGTAGACTGTGCACATGTGTTAACTTAAGCAATGGGTACTAACTAATGATTTTAGTAACTTTCCTGAGACTTTAGACTTAATCTTGTCGGCTCATGTCTGTTTAATCTGTTGTTTTCACCACTGGTGATTTACATCGATTGCACTGTCTCTTGCCACTTAATTTACATTTAACTCCTTACTACTCTAAGACTATGAAATGTCACTGTTGATGATCTGTTAGCTGAGGGTTCCTTTGAACTACCCAGAAGGGACATTCATGGCAAAACTGAGTGTGCCAGATTGTCCTTCAGGTTGACTGTGACAGATTTTCATTCTTGGATATGTCTTTTTGTCATTTTTTAATGCAAAGTTGACTCATTAGGACTGTTAAAAATTTCATTCATGAGTCTTTTATTATTATTATTATTATTTCATTTTATGATCGAATTTATGGTTATAAATAAGCTAGATTGGATTTTTTATTTCCTGCAATCATCAGAACAATATGGGAAGTAATTATCCATCAGGCATACTAGAATTCTCTGTCAAACTATGGACTTTACCCTATAAAACTTTCTATTTATGTCATTGTTGGACTATTATGACACTATTGGGCAGTTTTCTTTTTCTTATGTGTATATTTGAACATTTTTCCATTTCTCTAAAAGTATATTCATTTCTCAAACCTCAGGTTGTCAAAAAAAAGTATATTCATTTCACCCAAATTCCAATTTATTTGAGACTATTTATAGTTACTGTCAGGCTATATATTTTTTATTGTTTTCTCACTATTTTTAATAGTCCTCCCCAAATATCTATCTTGCTACTATTTTCGAAGACTTTTATTTATTATTTATTTAATCTGAGATTATATATTTTCTTTAAGACAGAATATGTTTCTTCTATAAGTGCATTGTCTATACTGCAGTTCTCTTGAGTTCAGGTAGCAAACTCACCACACACAGTACACTTCACTCAACTGAGTTCAGCAGGTTTAAGAAAGTAGACAGAACAAAGACATAATACTGTTGAATTGGTGGATCCTCAAAAGAGTAACGAATAAGGACATGCACAGCTGTATAGTAGTGAATCCTCGTGGATAGAAGGAGGAGCAAAAGAAAGGTTTAAGGGATGCACGAAGGAAGCTGATTTTCAATTCCTCATTAAAGCTGATGATTAGCCAGAGCATGTGAGTGACCATGTTGGGAAGTGCTCTGTTAGCACACACGAGTTTTAAGTAGGTGGCCTATACAGAGCATGGATGATGAAGTCGTTGTATTTTTCATCTTTCTCTTGTTCTGTACTTACGTAAAGACAGAAGAAATTCTAATGTGTAAAAACTACAAATTAAGTAGAGTTGTTAGAAAAGAAAATATCATAGAAAATTCAAATAAATAGAAATTCTAGATGCAGGAGGCAGAAGCAGTCTTGGTTTTAAGTCCTAGCTCCGCTGCATATCAGCTACAGTGCCTTAACAAAGTCTGCTTCTGGAAGCCTTGGTCTCTATCTTTATAAATGGGAATACCTTAGTGTGGGCACAGTACATAGCACTGCATCTGGTCACATAATTACTGCAGCAGTGGTAATTATCATTAGGTATCATCAGGTTTTGTCCTGTGAATTAAAAAAAAAATGCTATTTTCCTCCTCTGAAAAAAAATCGCAAGTTTCATCTTAGAAAAAAAAGTATGTCTTAAGCCTTTCAATTGCTAGAAACTATTCTAAAAGCTTTTGTCAAATGAAGTGAATATATATTATGCCTGATATATAGATGATTATCATGTCATTAGGTATTTCTCATGTAGGTGATTATAGAGTCTTGAGAATCCCCCCAAAGCCATAGATACTCCAGTCATAGAAGTAATTATATTTTTTTCATTAGATACTGCTTTTGCAAAAAATAAAGACGATGGAAAGTGGTACTATTTTGATGACAGTAGTGTCTCCACTGCATCTGAAGACCAAATTGTGGTAAGTATGCCTTCACTTTCTAAGCTCATGGGCCAACTTCTTACAGGGTAATACAAATTTAACAGATGCCAGCCTGCTCTACACAGAGTTCCAGGACAACCAGGGCTACACAGAGAAACCCTGTCTCAAAAACAGGAAAGAAAAGGGGGCCTTTTGAACACTAGTCCACACTCCAGCAGCTGCTGTGGCTAAAGGCTTATGTTCTGATTTCAGTATGTAGAAGATGGTTGGGTGGAAATTTATCTTCAGAATTTTCTCTTTATCATAAACATAAATTGCAGTGTGAAAATTTGTCTTGTCATTTTCAGATGAAACAAGTTTCTGATAGGAACTTGTTTTCCTCTGGAGAAGTTGGTGCAGCTCTGGGCTACTCAGACACTGGCTGCTGATGGCCAGGCTGTTAGACACATTGGAGTCTTGAGAGTCATGTGAGCTGTTAAACTCAGCATTGCATGACATGAGGATGTAAAAGAATTTATAGATTTTAAAAGGTCAGCTCTGGCGCACGTGTCACTTTGCATCTTCTCGTTAGTAAAAGAATGAGGAAGTTCTCTCTGCATACTAGTGTTTGTTTTGTTTCACAACAGAGTACATTTTTATTTCCAAATATTAATTAATGGAAGAAAATTATAGTGTGTTTTTTAAAAAAAAAAAAAAAACTGAGTCATTCCATAGAGGCTTGTTTTTCTCTAAGCTGCACTTATTAGTTACAGTTTTAAGAGTAAGAGATTTCAGGGAGCTGGAGAGAGGACTCAGAAGTCTCTCTGCTCTGACTGCTCTTCCAGGGGACGCAGGTTCCATTCCCAGCAGCGGCCCACAACCGTAGCTCCTGTTGCAGGAGATCTGTTGCCCTCTTGGCCCCCACAACACCAGAGCTGCACATGCTACACAGACATATCCAGACAAAACACCTAGACACATAAAATTTTAGATTTTTTTTTTTTTTTTTTTTTTTTTTTGGTTAAAAAGAGAAGCAGCAGTATTTTCTTGTGGTATTTTCTGTATAGGTCTCAGTTGATGTTAGAAACACTGACTCCTTTGTTCCCAGATTAAATACTACTTAGAATAGACATTAGGTTTTAGTTTGTTTTTTATTGTTGTTCATTTGTTTGTTTCAAGGGTTCAGCTTCTTACAGCAAATTAGTAAACTTCTGAGCCCATTTATTGGTGTAGATGTAACTGTCATTTTATAAATAGGTCCAAAATAACTTTGTATCTTTTCCTTCCTCTTCTATCCCCGTGGGTGTTTGTGTGTGTGCTGTGCAGTCTTACAGCATGTCTGTGTTCTGAGAATGTGTTCATAAGCGGTGTTGCTGTTGCACCAATATCAAAAAATGTTCTTACACGAACCTCTATAGTAGATCTTTCTGCATACCTAGGCAATATTATATATAACTTATGAGATGACATCTGTAACAAAGACATGCTTGAATCCTATATTATTTTTTAAAAATAGTTTTAAGTGTATTTTTTCTAATCTTTCAGCCCAGACATCTTAAAATGAACTGCCCTAATCCTGCCTTCAAACAAAAATTTATCTTGTTTATAAAACAATTTTGGAACTGATAATGTAGCTCATCGATAGAGGCCATGAGTTTGATTCCACACACGATGATCCTGTATTCCCAGAACCCAGACAGTGGAGGCAGGAACATCAGGATCTCAGGGACATTCTTTGTGGTATAATGCATTTGAAACAAGCATAACCTATGTTGAGACTAATCCCCAAAAATAAAAGGTGGATTTGATGCTACTATATATTTTAACCGAGATTCTTCATTTAGTCAACTAGTATTTGAATACCTTTGTGTATGTGTCAGGGATGTCCTAGTGAGAACTCCATTCTAAAGAGCTGTGTGTATTTTGCTGTCTCTATCCCTGACCAGCCGGGAACAGAAGATTAACAGTCATAACATCGCAATTACTATTAAGTATGTCTCTGAGAAACAGAAAGGGGACTGCTGTGCTTGAGCAAACAAGAGTATAGAAAGCACCATGTCGCCAAGGTGGCGTGTGACCTGATTCTGCTAGTACAGATAAGTGTAAATTACATAGGCGCATCACAGGTGTTCTAGACAAGGAGAAATGGCAAAGTGTGGCATTTTGACAGAACAGAAAATCATTTGGCATGACTGAAAAGAAAAGTTTACATAGGGTTTTCAGGAAAATCAGAAGTCAGATAGTGAAATGGGACAAAATCAGATTAGTGCTCAGGTAAAGAAAACTGACATCCTAGATGTTAAACTCTGGGCAGCTAGGGAATGGATTGTTGGTAAGTCATCCGACAACACTATATGTGTTCACTTCTCTCGGAGAACAGTAAAGCAAGGGAGATTTGAAGGAACTGAGTAAAAGAGCAGAAAGGCTATACAGTAGGCTGACAGGTCATTTAAGCACTTAAAATAATCTGGACATGAAGAAGATGAAATATTTACTGGATGGAATTAGTAAAACCTGACTAGAGTTGCTTATAAAGATAAGAAATGCAAGATTTACCAAAACTGGAAGTAAGTTTGCCAGTGACATTTGGAGTGCATGATAGCTAGTTGTGGGAATGTTCTTGTTGTAGTGGGGCACTAATACTTAACTCAAGTTCAGGGTAAGAAGTAGATTCTTTCCTGAGCCAGGGTCTCACTCTGTAATCCAGGCTGGCCTCGGCCTCGTGATAGTCCTACTGTCCGGGTGCTAGGATGCGTAATGAGGGAATCAAATTGAGAAAGGTGGGTTCTGAGGGCAGAACGTGGTGTTTTAAAGGACTTAGTGAGGGAACTGGAAGAGAGTGGGCTCAAGGAGAAGTAGTGGTCACCGAAGATGAAGGTTACTGGGCAGAAGACACTGTGAGATGTTAATGCTCCTGAGAAATGGACCAGTATTACTTTAAAAGGCCACTAGTTGACTGAGACACTGTCACCCCGTGGAAAGCCATTCCATTAGGATGATTTTGGACTGATTGGGTTACACCAAGCTGAGGACTGTTAGACGGTGGCCACTCTATCAACCCAGTGGAGAGAAAGAGAGGGATTGTGTGGAATGGAGAATGGAAGTTCTCTTGGTAGTGGTTTTTGATGCAGAAAAACTTAAGTATTAAGTAAGCCAGAGAGAGATGTCTGGTATAGTACATAATGAATCAGAGTGATTGACCAGCTCTGGAGGCACATGTCTGTGGTCTTAGCATTTCAGAGACTCGGGCAGGGAGATCACAAGTTCCAGAGCATCTTGCACTATGTTGCAAGTTCCCGCTCAGCCTGGACTATCTTTTGTTGTTGTTAGCTTACGGAATATTAGGTTTCATTATGAAATTTCAGGCACATTTTTTGTTGATTTCTTTTCCTCCCCTTTTCTCTTGTCCCTTGTACCCGTCAACCCCCACGGCCTCTTGACCACTTGTGTGTCATATGTGTTCTTTGGCGCACTCCTTTTCCTCAAAACCTCTTGTTCCTTTCTTGTGGTTTGCTATATGATTTCATTGCCTATACCCACTGTCAGAACCACTTAAATACATACATATGTTAAATACATACATACACACATAAAAATACATGTGTGCATAAAATGTTAAATACATGCATAAAACATAGAAAAGTTTGGATTTGCTTATGAGAAAATACGATTTTTGTATTTTTGAGCCTAAGTCATCCCACTAGATCATTTATTTTCCTGAAAATGTATTATTTCATTTTTCTTGACAGTTAAATAAAATCCCATTGTGTGTGTGTTTTTTATATATATACACACACAGATACATACACACACATGCATCTCATTTTCAGCATCCAGTCATCTGTTAATGAATATGTAGACTGGTTGTGGTTCACTGTTCTGTGAATATAGCAGCAATATAAAGGGCTGTCTGTACTAGTTCACACTACCACCAGCAGTTAATAAAGGTCCACTTTCCCTACATCCTCAACAGCACCTATCATTTGTTTCTTGATCTTAGCCACGCTGACTGCAGTGAGATGGACACTCTGAATTTGCATTTTCTTATGGCTAAACATGATTAATATTTTTAGAACTATTGGCTATTTGAGTTTCTTTTAAGAACTGTATATTTCATTAGCCCATTTATTGATTGGCATTTTTGATTGGGAGGATGTTTGATTTTTTTAGTTCTTTATATATTTAATGTAGATTTAACTCTATCTGAGATATAGCTAGCAAAGATTTTTCTCTCATGCTGTGGACTGTCAGTTTACTTTGCTGATTGTTTCCTTTGTTCGGCAGAAATATTTTAATTTCCTGTAGACTCTATATTTAGCCTGGCCTTTTTTTTTTTTAATGATACAAGCAAGAAAGATGGCTCAGTGGTTAAGAGTCTGATTTTAATTCCCAGCACACACACACTGTCTCTCAACTCTGGTTCCAGGGGATCCAGTGCTCTCTTCTGACTTCTCCACACATTGGGCTTCTAAGTGATGCTCAGACGTACATGCAGGCAAAAACTAATAAAAATTTTAAAAATTAATAAATTTTAAAATCTATAGTTATGGTTGATGGAAAATATTCTTTTAAAATAATTTTTTCAAGCTGGGAGTTGTGGCTGCACACCTTTAGTCCCAGCTCTCAGGAGGCAGAGGCAGGAGGATCTCTGAGTTCTGCAGAGCTACTAGGTGTACAGAACTAGTTCCAGGGCAGCCAGGGCTACACAAGGAAAATGTGTCTCTCAGAAAGGAAAAACTTTTATTCTCTTGTCTCTCTTCCTCTCTTTCCCTTTTCTATTCCTTAGTCATCTTCTTGTGCTTTCATGTCTCTTTTTAAAAATTGGTATTTTCCTGAAATACTGAGGACAATGTTCACCATTTTTATCCGTCAGGGAAACGTTCATACAGTAAGAGGACATTGCCTGGAGGTCAAGGCTGAACTGAAGCATGTCGTCTTGGCTAGAAAGACACGTTAAAAGAAAGAAAAACAATTATATTTCATATTATAGTAAATAATTTCATTGTGTTTCAGCTGTATATATTTCTTAGTCCAAATTATATTGAATGAAAATACTTATTTTTAAGGATAGAAATGTAATCATTTAGCCAATTTTATAAGCTTCCATTTGGTCATGTGTAGTTTTTCTGTTTTATTTTTTTTGTCACTAAAATTGGTTATTAGCTAAAAATCCATACTGTATCAAATATGATCTTTGTGTTTTGATATCCTTTGCTTGTTTGACAGTCCAAAGCAGCATACGTACTCTTCTACCAGAGACAAGACACTTTCAGCGGAACTGGCTTCTTCCCTCTTGACCGAGAAACTAAAGGTGCTTCAGCTGCCACAGGTATCCCCCTGGAAAGTGACGAAGACAGCAATGATAATGACAATGACATAGAAAATGAAAACTGTATGCACACTAATTAATGAAAGTCCGAGAAGCCATAAAGAGAGACTTCCTGCTGGTGGTGTCTATGGAAATGAAGTGATCCACCACATTAAAACAGAGTCTGAGATGAGGCGTTTCAGATAACCGAATGTAAATCCTTTATCAGATTTTAACTTGTGCAGTACTTGAAGTGAAACACAATGAAAACTTTAACAGAAATTGTCTCTGAATACATCTACGGTCTTGTATTTACAAGCTAAATATATATAGGAAATCACAAATAAATCCCTTTTAAGTTTGCTGCTGTTTTGACGAATTATGTTTTCTTTAATTTTTTTGGATGTGACTTAATTGATGACAAATGTTAAATTTGTGGATGTTGGTCATTAATTTTGCGCTAATAATACTGCAAGAAAACTATGGCTGAACTTAGTTCTTGGGTAATCTAGTTTGTGTGTGTTAGGCTACTGTCTGCACCACTCCGGTACTCCGCTGCAGTATCAGTGTGGCACACATACTGCAGTGTGTCTTTGGACAGCCAGATTTTCAGATCTGTCCCTGGTAATCAGTGTGGGTCTGTTTAAAAAGAAAAAAAAATCATAACATGAGAAATAATCTTGGCATAATTTCCTTTTGTTTTATCATTAACAAAACATTGCATTTACCTCACTGTGGGAGCAGGTTCTAGATTTCACAGTCCATCAAAAGTCATTTTTCAGCCACATGTAAGTATTTTTCACTACAGTTGGAATCTGTTCTTCAAAATTTCAGATTTTTTTGCTATCTGTTGTTCTCTGCCCCGTTTTTGGTGATTTGGCAACTCTTTAGCTCTCCCAGTTACTATAACGTAAGGACAGGCTGAGTAGTATTCTGTATCTGAAGTAAAAGTGGCATCAATCTTAGGTGAGGGAACTTTGTCCATGTACTAGCTTTTGACTCCTGATAACTTGGCTCTAGAGGTAGGTCTGTTCACTTTCTCTGTGTGTTCCTGATGGAAATCACCATAGCCTTACAGCTTTCTCAGAAGGGCACGTGTATAAGAGAGAGGGCGTTTGCATGTTCCCAGAGTCAGACCAGTGCTGCATAGGAAGCTACAAACCTTGGGTTTTCTTTTAGTTTCTTACATTCAAGGATCCAGGATGCCAAATACATGTGTGAGCATTTGAAACATTTTCATTTGCTGCTTTCTTTCCCTATGATCCAGTTGAAAGAATGTATCATTGATTGGCATACAATACTGCCTTTAATAGGAAACTAAATGCTGGGGCACATTTCACATATGACTACCTGAGAAACCGCTTTGTGTCCCACTGTTATTAAAGCAAAAAGTATAATGTTCTTCACTTGAACTAATCAAATACAATAGATTATAAATTGTGTATTGTAAATAAAAGTTCACTCTGTGAGTGCACATTTTGGTAAATTATTTATTTATGTTAGCATTTTAAAAGAAAAAGGAGAAAAGTGCATTTGACCAGGATAAGAAAGGTATGTTGATCATGGCTTTGCTTTATATCTTGATATTAAAGCGGGTTTTTCATCCTGGTCTTTTAAAAGCTGCTTTGGGTGTTTATTTTTTTCTTTTCTTTCTTTTTTTGCTTTTTTTCTTTTCCTCGTTCTTTTTTTTTATGTAAACTAACCTCCTGCATGACAGAGGTTAATATTTTGTCAGCACTTGGGTTCACTTGAGTTTACATTTGAAATGTGCATGTTTATTTATACAGATTTCAATAAAGCTATTGAAGGCCTTATTTAGTCTTTTATTTCTTACCCTGGAGCCGTTAAAGTCAATTCCCTGTTCTCTGCATTGATGTCTTTATAGTACATTACGGTTAGTACAAGGTACAGAGTGAGCCAAGTCCTACCAAGGATGTTTTAGACTTGGGCTGCTTTTGTCTGCTTTAATGTACATATTCAGTAAGCAAACAGCACAGCCTTCTGCCTGCCTTTTGAGCATGCATTCATTCTGCCCATGAGCTATCTATTTCTTTCTTTCTTTTGTTCTTTTTTCTCTCCCTCTCTCTTTTTCTCTCGTTTTTTGTAAGTTTTAGAAGTCAATGTTAACTTCTTGTATACCTAGATTATAGTCTCCACCCTGATTTTCCAAAGAGACTAGTTTCTTTTGTTTATTTACTTGGTGATTCATTTGTTTAGTTTTTGAGTGGATCTGAGGCTGGCCCATATCCCAAGCCAGGCTCCAAGTCTTTGATCTTCCTGCCTAGGCCTCTCAAATACTGGGATTACAGACGGACACCACCATCCCCCTGACTAAGACCACATCCTTTTAATGCCTGCCATTAATTTCCTTCCTACTGAAAAGAAAAATTTTAAATCAAGAGTGCTGTCAGCGCCATTGAATCTGAAATGATAGCTTCATTTACAAAAATAAGCTTTGTAGCATAAAAAGAATTAAAAGAAGATATCCATATGGTAATACAGGGTAGTAGGAATATACTTAGATTAGAATTCTAACTTTGCCTGTTAGCAATCATGACTTTGAGCTTAATCTTTTTAGTCTGTTTCTTCACCTATAAAATAATAATGACAATAATAGCCTTTGTTTATTGAGAGGCTTACTCTAAACCAGCCACTGTATTCAAGTGTGTGTGCATCCTCACATTTTGTCCACAAAAGATGTGTGGTAACCTCACCTCCCATATGTATGTTGTAACAGAGTCCTCATTCCACAGCTCCTATGTGGTAAAGTCAGCATTCAACCCTCAAATGCATGCCGCCTCGCTGTGTCACAGTGGTGCCTGCCAGCTCACTGTGTCACCGTGGTACATACCTGCCTCGCTGTATTACAGTGACGCGCGCCAGCTCGCTGTGTCACAGTGCCTTTCTCACCAGAGAACTCAAATGAAATCGTCTTGTCTTCCATCAGGAAGCGTTTCATGAACAATGTGGTCCTTGTTACTGATCTCTCTATCTGCATGGGAAGTGGCGTTAGATTATTTTGCTTTCAAAAATACCTTTTCCTCCTCTAGTTAGAAGAGTATCATTTGGTATACTTAACTTTTCTTTCCAAAATGAACTTTATCAACTTATTTACATTATTCACTATTTTGATTAAATGTTAAATATTCTGTGATATGTAAACCATTTCACCAAATTCAACTCTGATTGTCAAGTCCTTTCTTTTAAACTTCACGTGTAATTCTTTTATTACGTCTCATTTGGGAAGGAGAGTGCTTGTGCGTGTGTCATGCGCGTGTGTAGAGGTCAGAGGACAGCTTGAGCAGGACCGATGGAAGTGCCTTTACCTGCTGAGCCATCTCACCTTAGTGTGTTTGACTAGTTGGGTGAAGGGCACCGTGTACCATGGTGAGCCAGCACAGGGTGGCCAGAGGACAACGGAATCATTTCTCTCCTTCCAGAGCTCCATCTGTGTCATCAGGGATTCATAGAAAGTCCCTTTACTCACTGAGCTATCTCACTGGCCTGTGTATTTATATTTAAATGATCTCTATGAAAAAACTGCAGCCTGGTGCTTTATGTAATTCTGGCTTTTGCTTATAATCTGATTTTAGTAGTTCTGTGTTTATCCTTGCTTTCCAGACAACCAGGAATTAAGAACCACACAAAACATTGATTTCAGCGTAAAGAAAATCAGCTAAGACCAAAATTTCAGCATAACGTCAGCTCATACCAAAATAGGTATCACATGAGGGCAGTGCTTTCCTTAGGAGCTGAGGTGAGGTGAAGCTGACTAACAAGAAGGAAGCCAGACATCAGAGGCAGTACAGGAACGGCCTTCCGTGGCAGACCAAAGGAGAAGGATGGGAGTGTCCACCCAAGGAGGGATTTGTGGCACTACTGGTACTGTGTTAGTACTGGTACACGGCTGGCTTTTAGGCCATTTCCCTGCTTTCCAGTCTTCTCCGGGCTGTTGTGTCATGGCTGCCTGCCTGCCTGCCTACTTGTTCTGGCACACAGGTGCAGATTAAATGGGCATCCTCTTGCCAGTTTAGCTAAGGTAGTACTGTAAGGAGATCTGTGTCCCATTCAGGAGTTGGATCGTCCAAAAGGTCAGAAAAGTGATCAACTGAAAACTTAGTTCTGAAGCCAAAGAACAGGGCAGTCTTTATATTTTTTACTTTATAGCAAAATTTATTTTTTTCTTATTGACTCATTTGTCCTGTCTGAAGTTTGAAATAGCTTCTCTTGAAAATCTGATGCTTCCAGGTAACTCTCTTAAGTACTACTTGACCAGAAGATAGAGAATAAATGCGCCCTTGGTTCTGCAGCCGCAGACAGGTGTTATATGTCATGGCCAGATTTTCCTAATGAGAAAACTATTTTTCTTAAGCATTCTAGATTTGGGACATTTTAATTCAGTATGTGTATGTTTTGTGTTTAATTCATATCTACTATAAATTAGAGGAGAAATTGCTAAATAGTATAGATGGCATGTTTATATAAAGCTGGGTATATTGTTTTTATCTTTAAAGAAATGGCTAATAAACACAATCCAAGTATTATTTTTGGTAATTATAAGAATTGAAAATCAACCTCTATTGTACCATGATCTAATTATTTCTCAGCTCTGCTTTAGGGCATTTCAGCTAGGCAGAGTAGTTGAAACATCCTATAGTATGAGAATTAAAAAGTAGAATAAACTACTCAAAAATTGAGTTACAATATTTTGGACAAGAGTTTTGAAGGTAGAGAGAAAAGTCAGTCAGATGGGTTTTAGCATTGGCTTGTTGAGGTTTAGTCCCCTTGCCAAAATTTTAGTTAATGTCATTCTGCAAAGGTGCTAAAAATAGAACTGTCTCTTTGGAAATGATATTTTAAATAGTATAACACTATAAAATTAGACTGCATTTTTAAATAATTTTTATCTACATGTATGTGAGAGTGCATGCCACATGCGAGGGTGCCCTTGGATGGCAGAAGAGGTGTGTGGTGCCCTGGAGCTGGAGCCATAGATGCTCATGACCTGCCGGATGTGACTGCTGGGAATGAATGAGATGGTCCTTGGGAAGAGCAGGAAGTGCTCTGTTAACTTGAGCCAGCTCTCCAGCCCCAAGACTGCATTTTTAATATGCACAAAATCAAATATTCTAACTGTTTACATTGTTTGAGCAATTGACTGTTTGCATTAAAAAAAAGTATTTATTTTGCTGAATTCTCCCCCCATCCCTGCCATACCATATAACTTCATCTCTATAATCTAGTGGAAAACATCATGAATTTCATCTGTTATGACCTTCATTCAGATTTGTTGCTAGCTACAGTTAGGTCCACATACATTAAAGTAAAACAGTAAATCTGGGAACAGGACAACAATCTTTTCTAAAATGTACATATCCTAACCTTATCTCAGTGATGGTAACTTCCTCTGTATTCATCTCAAGTGTGCTCATTTTTAATAAAGACTCCTCCTATGGCCAAGAGAGTAGGAAACAGACCGTCTGGTGTCCCTTTTTATAAAGTCCTAACCTTATCATTAAGGTTTCACCATTGTAGCATAACCATTTCTGAATGGCAGCCTTTAATATAAACTCTGTTTTTGGAAAGGTCTGCTCACAAGGGTTGTATGGCTCAACCCAGTCCCTACCACTTCAGTGTAATATCTATTCTTAACAGTCTCTCTTCACCCCTGAATTAGTCTCCAGAGAAGCCAAACCAATAGGATGTACATGTAGAAAGTCATAAGGAATTGGCTTGTGGGAAGGAAGCTGAGAATTTCTAAAAGACCCACAATCATCAAGCTAGACCCAAGAATGGTGGTAGTGCCAGTCACTATCCAAAAGCGTGACAGGAAAACCAGCCTAAAAGCCAGCACACTTGAGATCAAGAAGAGTCTGTTTCCATTTTCCATTTGAATTCAGAGGCAAGCGAAGGCCAGGGAGACAGCTCAGGGCAACCAAGTAGGAGTTCTTCAGATGAAACAGGAAGCGTTAACATCTTTGTTCCATTCTGGCCTTCAGTTGGGATGAGACTCAACAGGGAGGGGCGGGAGCGGGGTAGTTACTCACTGCATGTTTTACTGTTCATCCCCAAAAACATACTCAGAAGCAGCCAAAAATATTGAGGTGCTCGGCAGCTCAGTCTATTAGATACAAGCTTGATCATTAAACCTCGTCATGTTTAAGTGTGGTTTAGACAGGGTTAGACTACCAGAGTTCCGGGCCTATCACTTTGTGTAATTCTCACCTCTATCACTTTCTTGATTTATAAAGTAGGGCAAGTCCAGAATTTCCATCAAAGAATACTTAGACTGAGAAGTTAATTAGGAGACAGTTTGCTTAGCCAATCAATGATTTTTCATAGGGTGTACAGTTTGGTTGTTGAAGATTGGTGTGGAATCCACATTCCTCGTGCTCCTAAGTCATCACTCCCAGCATGAATGAAGTCCCGTAAGAATGATAACAAGATTTAGATTGTCTTAAGCATTGTGAAGAGTGCAAAGGGTATTATTACTAAGGAAACAACAAAGACATGGGATGATCATTGCTTGAGCCATGTCATCTGCTAAAATGGTGCTTGAGGGAAAAGGTAAGAATTGCCCCCATCTCATTTCTTACCTTCTCTCAAATGCATTCCACAGTTTTACCATCTAGGGCTTTTCCCATGCATTCTCTTTGCATGGTCTGCTTTATCTGCTACCAGGTGAACTTTCATACTTCTTCCTTAAGACATAGCTACCCCAAACTTCATCTGTTGAATCATTTGCCACTCTGGCTATATATCATGAGTCTGTCTTCTCCCACTACACCTGATAGAATATAGTGCTAGCGGGCATAGAGTTTCTGTACATAACTGTTACAAGGAGAAATTTTCTCAAGGCATGCCTGTACCCCCATCTCAGGAAGCCGAGGCAGGGGTAAAAGGGTCATAAATCTAAGAATCTTCTAAGCTTCAGACTGAATTCAAGGCCAGACTGAGCACTTTGGTAAGAACCTGTCTCAGAACAGAAAATGCAGCCGGGGGATGTAGCTCAGTGGTAGAGCACTTGCCTAAGTCCCCAGCACACAAGAAGTTTCTCAAGTATCAGTGTCCTTGGTACTACAGAGTATATGTTTTAAGTTTTAAAAGTAGATACCCTTTTGAGTATGCATTAAAAAATAGTATATGGTTAGGAATGCCTTGTGTCCTGTGTGTGTGTGTCATGGGGAGGAAGGCTTAAATGCGAGATGCAGCAACATTTTAAATTCAGAACATTTATGAAGCATGTATGTTGATTTTCATTTGAATTAACTTCTAGAGTCAGAAACCCTGTGTCTCTCTGCAATCTTTTCACATAACATTTAGGCTTTCATTTGTATTTTTATGGATTTGCAGCTTTGTTACTCCTTAGTTCTTATAAAATGCTATCTGTATTGTGTGTTTTTCAGGAAGGGGTATGTTGAACTCAAAGTAAAATAGAGCATATAGTAAGTGGTTATTAAATGATTCTTACTTCATGTGGATTGTCTAGGAATTTTTACTGTAAGGAAGTCTTTGTTCCAATAAAGACGGCATTGCTGCTATCTTTTGTTTCTATCAGAGAGCAACCTGAATTTCCATTTGTGTGGTGGCCCTCATTTCTAGGAATAATAGACACCCCTGGCTGTAAATAGCCAAGAATAGCCCTTTAATCTGAGGGAAGGATACCCCAAACATTTCTTTGCTTAGAATAGCTACCTAAAGAGGAGAGAGTGGCTTACTTGATTCTGGCTTATGGTTTCAGTTTTGGAGACTTTGTTGTGGCTTGTTTGCCCCAATCATCTACATATGACCTTAGGAAACTTTTAGAATACAGAAGAAAATTGTCATCTAAGACTGGTGAGATGGCTAGTGAGTAAGGCTAGTGGCCTGATGACCCAAATTCCATCCTTGGGCTCCTGTCAAGTTGTATTGAAAGTCCTTTATAAGTTGCAATATTCATGCCGGTGTTTGACATAGTTAGACTCACGACCTGTGCCTGGAGCCAGTGTCCAGACAAGCAGCTGGCATACTTTGAGGAAAAACCTTTGTTTTTTAGAAAGTGAAGGGTCCTTCTTTAACAAAAGTTCTGTTCATTTTTCTTCCAAAATTCCAAAGTGGCATCTTGAAACTGGGATGAGACTGGAGGGCGTGTGACATTAGCTTTGATCATACTCTCATTCTTTGTGAGCAATTTCAAAGATTATAGTCCTCGGAGCCAAGAATAACCCTTCCATCCCTAAAGCCACAAGCTTTGTCTCGTGAAGTTTAAACTTGAAAAGCAACAAAAAATGGCAATTTTAACTTGAGCACATAGCTCTTGTTCATGAAATTCATGGTTTGGGGACCTTCTCTTTTCAGGTGCTATGACTCTTCCCCAGGGCCTCACACACGGTAGGCAAGCACTCACCCGCTCAGCTGCACCCTCAGTCTCTGACACTTATCATTTCAGTGACATGGTTCACAATATAGATGAATGTATAGTGTATAAACAGATTCTGCATTTACAATGTATGATGCCATTTGTAATATCAATAAATGTAATAAAACAATTTGGTCAATTTAATCTCTATATCTGTACAGTTAATTTTCTTGCCACTTTCCTAAGCGATGCATCATCCCTATACTTTTTCAGTTCTCGTCCCCAGCTATCTTACGAGGGAAGATATGTACCATGAATGTAGCATGGTAATGATGTGGAAACCCATTGGTTTTTATTTGCTAATTTAATAGAACAAAGTTATGGGGTACAGTGACACTAACCTTTACCTTTAATCTAGGCACTTGGGAGGCAGCTGCAGGCAGATCTCTGAGTTTAATGTCAGCCTGGTCTACATAGCGAAGTTTCAGCCCAGCTGGAACAATACAGTGAAACCCTGTCTTTTAAAAAGTTTAATTTATATTTTAAGTAAATAAATTTGTCAAGCACAGTGATTCATGCCTGTAATCCTAATTGGGATGGAGACAAAGATCAGAAGTTCTTGGTGCTTCTTGCTGTAGACCGAGTTCCAGACTGACCTCAGCTGCATGAAACTCTGTCTCAAAAAAAGTAAAACTGAAAAAAGAAAAACTTACTGTAAAACCTCTCAAAATCACTGTAACAAGATGTCTAGGTATAAAATAAAAACAGCTGAAGGCACTCAGATCTTTAGCTGTGATCATAATAACCTCCATGCTCAGAGGCAAACGTGGAGTTGCTGGCTCATGAGAAGCAGTCCCGGCTCATGAGAAGCAGTCCCGTAGTCTAGGGAAGTCTGAGTAGCTAATTACCAAGGGAGGAAATTTTAAAATGATAGTTCCATTGTAGGTAGCCACAAAATCTACCTTCAAATTCCAAGTTCTTAGCTTACTCCTAAACTCTACACAGAGCAGGAACTATGGGGAAAATAACTGTTAAGCTTCAAGTATTTTCAGCAGCAGCTCAGCACAAAGGAGGCAGTTTGGAGTTCATCTGACCAAACGAAAACTTTACAAAGAACTCAGCTTTCCACCGAAACTCCTAAATGCCTGGGCATTAGGAGCAGAAACCATGAACAGGGCCTATGCCCACATCTTAAGAAGAAAAACAGCCTTAATAAAGATTAAGGAACTAGTTAGTAACTAACCTGCCTACTAAGAAGAATTAATGTTATTTAGGGAAAGAAATCAAGGTTTGAAGAAAAGTGTTGAGAACACTTGCCTCTGTTATTGCTAGGACGCAATCTCACAGCATACTGCTGATGGGCAAACGTGCACTGGCACAGGTGCACGTGCCAAAGTGGGTGGAGCAAAGCCCATGAGGACTCACCCCTACACAAAGAACTATAGGCAACTGAGGGAAGCTGGGAGGGGGAGAGGTGGTCTCCGGAAAAGAACATACCAACTGGTTTTCCAGTGCCAATGGCCAGTCCTAAAAAACATACAAATAACAACATATGGACTAAATGGGTTATATTTAGTAATATATACATACATGCAATAGCAGTGGGAAACAAGCCGTGAATTTGAAGGAGAGTGAGGAAGGGTATATGGTAAGGTTTGGGGGGAGGAAAATGAAATGTAATTCAATTAAAATCTTTAAAAACCCTTGCTATTCCAGAGGACTCAGGAGTAATTCCGAGGACCCTCACAGTGCCTCACAACGCTCTCTAACTCCAGCTAGGATCCAATCCCCTATTATAACCTCCTCATGCACCAGGCACACAAGTGGTGGACAGTCAATCATATATGCAAACAAAACATCCCCACACGTTAATTGGCATGTTGTTTGTGAGCCACCTTTCCTGGATAAGTATAGCTACCAACTGTCATCAAAGAAGTCTCCCCACAGCAAATGAAAACTATCACAGAAAACCACAACTGGGCACAATACAGACGGATCATGGGAAGCCCAGCACCAATGGATATATCTACATCCATCACAGCTCTTGCTTCTATGGTTCAGAGAAAATCGATGAAGAGACAATATTGCTGTAAAGTATCTCCCAGAAATGGGTGCATAAACAATATCAATATTGATGACACGTTAATGGGGAAGGAGGAAACTTTGTGGGTTCCACTCTAGACAAAGAACTACAGGCAACTAATGACTGAAATGACTGCAAGTAGGAAAATTAGCCTCCCCCAGGGATAAGCCCCCTATTGGTTGTCCAGTACAAAGTAGTGATCAGCCCTGTATTGGCCACAATGGACTCAGCAGCAATATAAATATGTATAAATACACATACATAAATATAATTTGTAATGATCAATTTGAGGTGAGTATAAGAAGGGTTCGGGGGAAGGCAGTTGGGAGGAGCTAAAGGGAGGGGGAAAGTATATAATTCTATTTTAACTAAAAATATTATAAAAACTACAACTAGTAGAAATATAGACTAGAAGTCATAATGTATGGTCAGTAGGAAACAAAACATGCTAGCATCAAACAAGAAAGACTTTCAAATTTAAAAAATACATTAAAAATAATCTAAAGGAAAAGATAATGAGTAAAACAATTCAGGAAGGATATGAACTAAAATAGCAAAGCTAAAGTATATAACAGCTGGAGTCAAAAGAAATGTATTGGTGGAGTCAATAGCAAGAAAAAGAGGAGTGGAGAAATGGCTCATATATTAATATATTTGTCACACCAGGATGAAGACCTGAATTCAACAAGGAAGCAGAGACTAGAGGAGCCCTGGGACTTGCTGGCCATCTGGTCAACCCAGTATTCACCAGGTTGAGGCTGTTTCTCAAAAGTAAAATGGAGGCGGGCAGTGGTGGCACACGCCTTTAATCCCAGCACTCGGGAGGCAGAGGCAGGCGGATCTCTGTGAGTTCGAGACCAGCCTGGTCTACAGAGCTAGTTCCAGGACAGGCTCCAAAGCCACAGAGAAACCCTGTCTCAAAAAAACAAAAAAAAAAAAACAAAAAAATAAAAACAAACAAACAAAAAAACCAGTCTGATGGCATAAGCAGGCCCTCTGCCTGGTAAGCAGACAATATTTTTTCCAGAGAATCTGACATCAAAAAAAAAAAAAAGTAAAATGGAGGACAATTAAAAAAGACACCAACATCAACCTGTGGTCTCTGCATGTACACACACACACACAAAATCACATATTCAAAACCAAACACAATAGTGATTTTGTTTTCATAGTTTTGGAGATGAAACCACTGAACTACATCCTCATCATTTGTTTTGCTTTTAACAATAAGGGATCCCTATTAGCTGACATGGCTCTTGAACTTTCTGTGCAGCCCAGGATTGACTCAAACTCTAAATACACATCTGTTAAGCCTGAGTTCCTGAATTACAAGGAGGTGTGACAGTAACCAACTTTTTTTTCTGAATGGATAGGACCTTGAAGACCTGTGAAACAGAGCCAAACACAGAGAGAAAGGAAACCAAAATATACTTAAGAAAATATAGGTGTTGCAATTTATAATAAAATAGTCACACACTAGCCCAGAATGGAGTATAATAAAGGTTTATTTATTTAGGGGTAGACTCACAGAAAAAGCACTGATCAGCAGTCCTCGGCATGAGCGGGGAAGTGGAACTGAATCCAGCCACCAAGAGGCCCACACACACTTTATGTCTGCATTTATAGTACATGAGACCACACCCAAACTAGACTGGTATCTTCAAGGCAATTGGCTGAAGGAGTTTCCAAAGTACCTCTCCCTTTTATATAAATAAGAGAGTTCCAAACCCAATACAAAACTACATACAATAAGAACAAATATCAAGTATAAAAATTAGAATTACAACCAGCATAAACAATATCAAGCAAGAAACGTGCTAAGTGTTTCAATAGTTATCCTATCCTAGGGAGTCTAAGTCTTACATTAGAAATGGTTTGGCTAAGTGATGAAAGGAAAATAGCTATGACTATCTAGTCTTCAACCCCATCAAGGACCTGAGAATGAAAATAGTATTATTTGAGTAAATAGGAAGTGCAATCAAGCAACTTCCAAAAGATGCAAGAAATGACAGAGACAATCAGCTACCTGGGCAATCACCCAAATTCTCTTTTGCAAATTGGGATAACCAACTTTGGTTAAGGCCTAGAGTAACTGACAGACCATTTTCAGAAGCAGGAACATTTTCAAAACTGTCTTACCCTGTCTTGGCAAGGTTTCGCAGGTTTTTTGTTTGTATCCTGCTTGTTCAGTCCCAACATGGTGCCAAAGGCCAGTTTTGCCAAGAAGAAAACAAGCTCCAAGTGGAGTGTCTTCAGTGCCCAACATTCTCTCGGGAATAGATTGGTACTGCCAGGAGCAATCCTGTCTCACATCAACAGAATTCTAAGTTATTTGAATGCTGTAGTCTACAGTTCTTTGAAGTGGTTGAAGATTACCTATCTATGCAGAATACAATCTATGCATCTAAAGAACCTGATTGATCTAACTATAAGTATGACAAACATGTATGACTATTGACCTATAATTCTTAATACCTAAATAGCTTAAAGACTAAGGCTTTATATTAAAATATTAAGCTATCTTTAAACAACTGTGCAGCAAATGAGGACAATGACCTCAAAATGTAAACAACGTATAAGTATCTTGATCAGAAGTAGAAATGTATAGTGCAATATGATAAATATATCCTAAAATTGCATTATTATACAAAATATCTTAAGCAGAGGTAGAAACATGCATGCATAAAATATGACAAAATATGACTTTGCATAGGTGTACAAATATTGTAAACAAATATGAGCATATGCAATATAACAAATATAATTTGAATTTGTATCAATATACAAAAATCTATACCAATGTAAATTGTCTATAAATAATACAAGTATTCTCACTATTACTATTATTATTAGTGTGAATAAGCTCACACTAATCTATTATCCTATCCAATTCCTTTTTTTTTTCAAAAGAGATCCCTGAGCCTACTTAATTTCTACCCCAAACCCTAACCCTATACCACTTATAATCAATCCTTAATAGATGTCTCTAACCCTGAGGACAAACTTTACTGGGAGAGGGAACATTGTCTTCTAGAATTACTTCCAGCTGTCATGGGGATGATGTTATTTCCACGGGATCCTGTAAAAACTAAAATGATAATTAAGTTTCAAGATTACTGTCTGATATAATTGCAAATAGTCTCTGAGTAGTCAGTAGGGTTTTTCTGAAGTTTTTGTTTGAAGTTCTGACCAGAATGTTGTAAGAAGGTGTACAGTACCATCTCAGCTAACCAAGTTGAAATCATCTTGAGCAGCTTGTACCCAAAACCGATCTTAAAGTAGTACTCTCAGCATCATGACGTCATATCAACCAGGTGGAATTGTTCTTGTGGGGCCCCAAATACTTTCTGGAAACTTTAAAGATTACTGCAGGAAAATTTATTGCTCATTGTGGAAAATTTAAACATTATTGGTATAGACATATATTCAAAAAAAGGTATGATAAAGACAAAAATAGGTATGGGGAGAAGTAAAATCTTTACTAAATTCTTTCTTCTTTCTGTCCCATACCATATGGCTCCTAGTATGAGATAGAAACTCTGAATTTTTCTTTTAACAACATGCTTGGATTTAAAGAAGGATAGTCATTGTCCAACTCCAAAGCCAGCTTTGATTTTTTAAGTGATTTAGACTTATTATTATACTGAGAAGTATATATATTTCAGGTAATAAAATTTTACCCTGCAGAGGATATGGGACCATAAGTCAGATTTCTCTTAGCTTGGTGATTCTTTCTGGATAGCTATCTTTTCTTCTTTAGGAATCTGGATGTCCAAGGTCTCTCTATTTTTTGAAGATGGGTATTGTTTTTGCAAAGATAAGATCAGAACCCTGCCCCAACCCTTATGAGTTTTCCTTACCATCTGTATGGTTGTCACCTTTGTGAATGAGCTGACATTTCTCTTTCTCAAGAGATTTCTCTTTTGCAAACCAAATTTTTTATTAATTTTAGTGGTATCTATAGCTTTTCTTCTCCTATGGAAACAAGAGCAAAACCCCTTCCCCTGGTTTCCATTCTGAGGTCAACACATCCTTAAAATATACTGGCTGTTTATTTCAGAAGTTCTTTCTATTATCCAATGTCTCTCTGCTGCCATTGTTTCTTTCTCATTAGCATTAAGAAAATTCAAGGTTAATAAAGCATTATGTAATCTATTTGTGGGGGTGTTTCCATCCCTCTCTGTTTGTTAAACATATCCTTTATAGTTCAATTTGATCTTTCTGCCTGACCTGTAGGATTGTTTGGTATACCTGTAATATGCTTTATATTATGATAAGCAAAAAAACTGTTTCATTTTCTTAGAGACATATACTGGACCATTGTCTGTCTTTATTTGTGCTGGTATACCCATTATAGCCATGACTTCTAGTAAATGTGTGGTTACTGAATCAGCCTTTTCTGAGCTCAAAGCAGTTGCACATTGAAAACCTGAAAAGGTATCAATGGTGTGGTGTACATATTTTATTCTTCCAAATTCTACAAATGGAACACATCCATCTGCCAGATTTCATTCCTTTGAGTACCCTTTGGGTTAGTCCCTATAGGTAGCAGTATTTGGTTATAGAAAGAACAAGTAGGAAATCTCCTTATAATCAATCTCCTTAGCTTGTTGCCATGTAATAGAAAACTCTTTCTTTAAACCTTTGCAATTGATATGTTTTTAATGAAATTCTGAGGCCTTTAGCATATTTCCAATCAATAATCATTCAATTTCTGCATTACCTTGTGCTAGAGGACCTGGCAGACCCATATGGGATTGGATGTGTGTTATGTATATGGGACAAAGCCTATTCCAAATTATATCTTGAACCTGCATAAACAATGAAGTCAATTCTGTGTCATCTGGTATAAATTCGGTGGTTTTAATATGCAAGACAACTCTTTCTGCATGTTGTGAATCAGTAACTATATTGAGAGGTTCTTTAAAATCCCTTAGTACTGTGAGAATAGCATATAATTCTGACTTTTGGACAGAATTATAAGAGGTTTGTTCCACTTTACTTAAATCTTCTGATTTGTAGTCTGCCTTTCCTGATTTATTTGCATCAGTATAGAATGGACGGACTCCAGGTATTGGTGTCACATACAATATTGGGAAGGCTCCAAGTAGTTATCTTTATAAGGTTAATTCTCTCACTTTTTGGATAGTTGATGTTAAACTTTCCTAAAAAAAATTAGCACAAGCTCTTTTCCAGGGTTCATTGTTGTCCCATTATTTTTTTTTAATTTAATCAGTAGTAAAAGGTACTACAATCTCTGCTAGGTCCATTCGTGCTACTTGATGAAGTCTCAATTTTCCTTTTATAATTAATTCAGAGACCTTTTCCACATAAGTTTTAACTTTTAATTTTTACTTGTTTTATGTGGTAAAAAGATCCATTCTAAGATAATATCTTCCCTCTGCATTAAAATTCCTGTAGGGAAAATTCTGGAAGGCAATGTGACTAGAATGCAGTTAAGATTTGGATCCACCCCATCCACATGTACCTCCTGTAATTTCTTTTTAGTCAAAGTCAATTCTTTCTCAGCCTCAGCTGTTAATTCCCTAGGACTATTTAAGTCTTTGTCACCATCTAAGGTTTTGTTTAAATGAATTATTAGATCAGGTGTTATCCCAACAGCAGGTCGTAGATTGGAAATGTCTCCTAGCAATCTTTGAAAGTCATTAAGAGTCCACAATCAATCTCTCCTAATTTGTGCTTTTTGTGTTCTAATTTTCTGTAAATTTATTTTATAACCTAGGTACTTCTTTTTTTTATATAAGACAAAAATCACTAGATTTATTTCTCTTTTAACTCTATATATTCACAGAATTTTCATCGATGTTGCAGTAAATGACAGATATCTATCTAATGAAAATTAAATACATAATATTTGAAAACAATTATTTATAATCACCTAGGTACTTCTTTATAATTTTTCAGGAACAATTTGTAATCTCCATTTAGGCAAAACTTTTTTTACTTCTTCAAACATTCTTTCTAAAGTATCTACATTTGAAGCAGATAGCAAAATTCATCTATATAAGGGTAAATTATAGTTTTAGGAAATTGTTTATGTATTATTTTCAATGGATGACTTACAAAATATTGGCACAGGGTGGGAGAAGGCTGCAGACCTTCTGGGCAGGTCTCGGTAGTAGAGTGAACTTGGGTTCCACGTGGGTGCCAATCTGTTGCAATTTATAATAAAATAGTCCCACACTAGCCCAGAATGGAGCATAATAAAGGTTTGTTTATTCAGGGTAGACTCACAGAAAAAGCACTGATCAGCAGTCCTCTGTGTGAGTGGGGAACTGGAACCAAATCCAGCCACCAAGAGGCCCACACATGCCTTCCATCTGCATCTATAGTACATGAGACCACACCCAAAGTGGGCTGCTATTTTAAAGGCTATTGGCTCAAGGAGTTCCAACAGCATATAGGTGAAGTTTTTCCTATTCTTTTTTTGTTTTGTTTCTCAAGACAGGGTTTCTTTGTGTTACAGCCCTGGCCATTCTGGAACTCACTCTGGAGGCCAGATTGATCCCGAACTCACAGAGATACCTCTGTCTCTGCTCTCTGAGTGCTGGGATTAGAGGCATGCACCACCACCAGCCCTACTTTGATTTCTTTTTTTTTTTTAATCAACTGATGGAGAAAGTCAACAGACCCTAAGTCAAAGAGACAGAAAGAAAAACACAGAATTAAAACAAAATCTGCACCATGAAAAAGAAGGCTGAAAAAGAGACACGGGGAGGGAGTGGGGAATCTCATTATAAGGAAGTCTTGTGACAGCTGACATCTCATTAAAAATGAAGATGGTTACAAGAAAATAAATGACACAGCCCTTGAGGTTCTAAAATCTAGGTGGTGAGATAGGAAGGAAAACGGGATTCTATATGCAAGAAAATAGCTTCAAAATTAAAAGAAAATTCAAAATAATTTCACATTTTAAAAAACCAGAATTAAAGCTGAGCAGTGGTTGCACACTTGGTAGGCAGAGGAAGGCAGATCTCTGTGAGTTCGAGGCCAGCGTGGTCTACAGAGTGAGTTCCAAGGCAGCTAAGGCTGTTACACAAAGAAACCTTTCTCAAAAAACAAAACAAAATCAGAATTTCTCCATTTTAACCTATGGTACAGGAATGCTGGGGGAAATGCCAGAAGAATTTACTTTTGGGGAATTCATAGCAATAGAAAAGTGAAAAGTACAGGACCTGTGAATACATATCTTGGTAAGGCAAGTTTAATTTCTGAAAAATAAAGTGACTGTCCAAAGGATTAGAATAGTTCCTTTTTTAGCCAGTTTTTACATTTACTTATTTACAAAAGACATTGTACACAATACAAAGAGTATGTTCAGCATCCATCCTTTAGTGATAAAACAATCGATGAACCAAGAACAACATCCTCCCATCAGATAGAGGGCATCTGTGGAAAATCCACGGGAAACACTCTATTTCGTGGGGAGGCTCTCAAAGGTTTTTCACTCAAAATTGTTGTCCACCAGAAACTGGGTATGATGTGAAAATATTTCCTGGCATTACTTCTCCTACACATTGTACTGAGGTTCCAGATAGACACAGAAAGGTTTGCGATAGAAACTGTAAAGACAGTAACATTGCATTGTATTGGCTTTGAACAGTTGAGCATGATCTACTTTGGAGTGTTTTCTGCGGTATTTCCACTCTTCACTAACTTCATGGAGTTTAGAGAACTTTCAGTCTTTATTTCTTTTATTTTAGCCATATCCTTCTTTTGTCTGTGCAAGAATCGACTTCCACACAACCCCAGCGGCTGACTGAAGGTCATTGAGGGTGCTTTAGTGTTTCCAAAAGGTCCCTCTGAGTGATTTCTCCAACACTGTGTTCAAGCTCCCAGATTCTTCCTCTGCTTTATAGTCTAATGCTAACCTCATATACTGCACTTTAAAATCTCGTGTCTTAGAGTTCTCTTGCCCTCAGTTACCTCGCATCCTCTGTGTCTCTAATCTTGGGATATTTAGGATATGGTTCTATTATTTTAATGTGTTTTTTTCTGATAACTGTAATGCCTGTCTACGTCAGTTCAAAATCAGTTTTGATAGTGTGACCATTCTTCTGCTTTGGATCTTGTTTTCTGCAACTGTATATGTTTGATATTTATTCAGTCCTTATTGGACGCCAGACTGGTGAATTTGAGCTCATTGAGTCATGGATATTTTTCTGTATTTCTACAAAGGTCCTGGAGCTTTGTTATGGGATGAGGTTAAATTACTTGGAAACTGTTTCAGATCTTTTTATGATTTGCTTGGCAGTTTCCAGCTTAGTGCCTCCAGGCTAATTCTCACCCTCCGTGAAGCAATTTCTCACAAACATTCTTCCCAGTGTTGTATGCTTGCGTTTTGCCCATAGCTGATGTGACCAAGCCTTCCCCCAGCCCTGTGTGAATACCTATCATTGTTATTGCTACTTTTTCCTCTATGATCCCCCAAATACTACTATTCTAAACAAACGAAACTGGTAGCAATAAAATAACACCCAATGACATTCTGCTGTGCTCATAGGTCAGCGTCTTGCCCAGCTATGTCAGAGAATCTTAAGCAGTTACAACGCAAACTTAGTTTCCCCTAAGGGAGTCTCACTGGGGAAACAAACTATTCTTAAGGATTCTTTGTGTATATATTATGGCATCCAGTATAATGTTTTTATGAGATTCCAAAGCGTAGGAACAAGTGGGTCTCTGTTTCTTGTACCTTGGTTTCTCTTGGTCTCTTTTCTTTCCGCTTGTTTTGCTCAATTCTGATGCGTTAGTTTTTCCTTTATCCATATTATATTATTATCCCCTAGAAGCATGTTTGTTTTCTAATGAGAGACAGAAAAGGTGTGGATCTGAACGGGATGGAAGGAGAGGTGAGGAGGGACTGGGAGGAGCCGAGTAAGGAAGAATCAAAATCAGGATAGAAAAAAAATCTATTTTCAGTAAAAGAAAAAGTATTTGAAGGCATCTCTAAGTCTGACCCCTAGAATCCTCTGAGACCATCTGTAACTGGGAGTTTGAAGGCTGCTGTGCTTTCAACACCACTGCTTTTTCTTCAGTATATCTGGAGGTTTGGGAAGCTTTTGTATTGAAGGTGAAACAAAGAAAAGATTATATCTGTGCTTCTTCCACACTGGGATGAGCACCATGACAGAGTCACAAGACGAATGCCCTGCAGATCCTGGAATATCAGTTTAATTTTAACTCAGTGGTATTTTTGAATATTCTATAGCAAAACAACCGGGTGGATGGAAAGAGAACGGGTTGTTAAGCTGTAAGAGCGAACTGCTAAGGCCTTTGTGTCTGAAAAACACCCATGTATGCTTTACCTCTTCCATAGTTCTTTTGTCTGAGTGTGTGAAGCAAGTGGATGAAGTTGGGTCTCTGCCATAGTGACATCATCTATGACATGTTAATTCTCCAGCCGGCAGGCTACTTTCATGGATAAACTGTACAATGCTTTTACTATAGTTCATCCCATCTCTGCGCTCCTGTTTTTATAACCTCTGAAGAGAGAGTGTGTGTTCCCAACTGTGGAGCCAAACTCTGGGTTCAACTCCCAGCACAACTACTTAGGGTTTTAACATTGGAGGAACTTGATTGGGTCTCTTCCAGTTTGAATCTCCTCATGTAGAAAAGCCATGCAACCTTATTAGGTCCTTATTAGCATAGGACCATGCAAGATATCTGTAATGAGGGGTTGGAGACATGACTCAGCAGTTAAGAGCACACGATGCTCTTCTAAAGGACCTGGGTTCAAGTCTCAGCATACACATAGCCGCTCACAATCATCTGTAACTCCAGTCCTAGAGGATCTGATGCCCTCTTCTAGCTTCTATGGGCACTGCATGCAACTTGTACATAGACATGTATGCTGGCAAAACACCCATCTGCATAAAATAAAAATTAAGGTTAAAAATCCTTATAAGAATATGAGTCTTAAGATTTCTATTGTTGTGAGGAAACACTATGACCAAAAAGCAAGTTGGAGACAAAGGGGTTTATTCGGCTTACACTTCAACATTGCTGTTCATCACTGAAGGAGGTCAGGATAGGAGCTCAAGCAGGGCAGGATCCTGGAGGCAGGAGCTGATGTGGACGCCATGGAGTGCGCTGTTTTCTGGCTTTCTCCCCGTGACTTGCTCAGCCTGCTTTCTTATAGAACCCAGGACCATCAGCTCAGGGATGACACCACTCACCTTGGGCTGGGCCCTCCCCCATTGATCACTAAATAAGAAAATTCCTTACAGCTGGATCTCACAGAGGCATTTCCTTAGCTGAGACTCCTTCCTCTGATGACTCTAGCTTGTGTCAAGTTGACACACAAAACCAGCCAGTACAATCTGCAAAGTCCTTAAGACAATACCAGCTTGTGTGGACTTGGCTGCCTATTTACTCTGCCTGGCACCTCATCTCCCAAGTAGAAGAGGGAAGTTTAGCTTCTCTTTCTGCTTCCTCTGACTCCTCACAGCTGTCTCTGTCTGCCTTCCTTCCTGTGGCTTAACATTTCCTGAGTGTCTCCTGTGTACAGGACACTATTTTAGGCTGATTCTATTTGAAATGTAAAAGTACTGTCCTTCTATTCTTTCCATATAATGAAATGAATCAATACTTAAGCAGTCTACTGCAAGAGATGAGCTAAGAGAGGGGAAGGCAGAAAAGCAAGGTATTCCGTTTGTCTGTTCTCTCGCCCTCCTCCTCTCATCTGCCTCCTGAAGAAAACATAATAAGAAATGATTAGTGGGGCTACTGGAGGATATAGCTTTTTTTTTTCAGTTGAGAAAGTTTAAGGGTTGTTAAATATGATTATCTGGCTGTCATCAGCTCTGACCAGTAGGGGGCAGTAATGTCCAGCTATAGAAACATTCACTGTTAAGGGCCTCTTGCAAGCGTGCACAGAGGAGTGGAGGAGTGAGGCTGGTTTCTTGTTTATTTATTTGTCTTAAATTAATTTAGGGGGCATGCTGCAGGGGTGTGGGGCAGGTATGGAGGGGCTGGGACGTGAACGGTATTGTGGTGCATGGTGCAAAATTTCCAGAGTCAATAAAGAATTAGGTAATAATAATAACAATAACAATAGAGTATACAGAAGAACTTACTTTTAACTTCATTACTGTAGGATCTTCAAATTCTTAAATTGTGCTGTTCTGTGCATAGAAGAAAAAGAAAAGAGACCACTGGTATTGTCTGTTAAAACTGGGAACTGCGGTAAGTTTCTAATGAGGCTGGTGTTACCTTGCCTCAGATTCATTAAGAAACTAAAGAAGAAGCTTAAAAATTGTTATGTTTGTTTGTTCATTTGTTGTTTTCTGTTCATCAAATATTCTCACCTGGGAGCAGGGAAAGAGTAACATTCTCTTAAGGAAGGTCGTGAACACCAGCTGGACCACCTGACTTCTACTTAACTCTGCTGCTTAAGAAGTTTGCAGAAAGTAGACTAAAGGTGGGTTGGGCTAGTCAGGAAACTACTTTTTCAGGACTGTGGACGAGATAAGTAAGTGTCCAGCGTAACAGAGGACTAATCCAAGAACATCACCCTGTTCTCTGAGCTCTTGCTTTCTGCTCTCACCACTGGCCAGCAGAGGGGATGCATCGCTCAAGCAAAGCCCAGCTCAGATCTTTGTCTAGAAGTTGTTTGTCTTGTCCAGTGTGCCAGTACTCTGGAGAAAGCAGGGTCCAAGGCTAGCCTGGTCTGTATAGCAAGCTACAGATCATCCTGTCTTGAAAACAGAAAAGGAAGGAAGGAAGGGAGGAAGGGAGGGAGGAAGGGAGGAAGGAAGGGAGGGAGAAGAAAAGAAAAACAATTTGTGTTTTATGTTTCCAGGAAACTACTATTTCTCCTTGTGATATTTGTTTTATGTAAAGTTCACTTCGACTTTCTGTAGTGTATACATTATATCTAAGTCCTTGTAGCACGTGTTACTCTTTTTAATGTATGTATTTTAAGCTTTCTTTTACATTGCTTTTTTTTTCATAAAAAAGATCTGGTACAGAGAAAATATTTGATTTCCTGTTTTTTATTTTTTGTTTCTCATTAATCATTTTTATTGTTTAAAAATACCTAATCAATTAAAAAACCCCAGTCATGTGGTTAAAGCCAAAACTGTTCAATATCTCACTAACCAATGACAACTGTTAGATCCGGAACAGCCCCACCCCCGCCCCCCACACAAACAGCTGAGGTGCCTATTTAACATATCAAAGTGGTCACTGTCTGCCAGTTTCTCTCTACACCTGTTAAGGAGATCTGGCTGGCATACCTGTCCCCTACCTTAAATTCTCCAGTCCCGGGAACTGTGCTGGGACTCAACCACAAGCTGCTCTTCCCTATGTAATCCAGTCATTTCGGCTATACCTGTTTCTTGGTCTCCTGGTCCCTCTCTTCACTTCCTCTCTCGCCGCCCCCCACCTCCTCTCATGGCCAGTTCAGTGTGGACCCTTGCAGATACCTCTGCCTATGCTCCACCTCATATCTACAATAAACCTATCATACCTAGGAACAGTTATCTTTCTTTCCTTCTCTCTCTCTCTCTCTCTCTCTCTCTCTCTCTCTCTCCCCGTGCTTTCCCACTCACCTTTCTGGCCAGGGGTTGAGGTGGGGATGGCAGAGAGAACAACCTTCCCTCTGATTGTTCTTTGCTTACTTCCCAAGTCTTTGGCACCTGACAGTCTTCTCTGGTCATGTGACTCAAGCTCTTGCCAGCAAGTACTGCAAACTCTTTTTAAGAGGGGGCATCCCCTTCCTTCCCATTTCCTGTAGACAGGGAAACGTAATGGCAGAGCCATAACGCAGAAGGACTTTGTGCCTCTGATAAGCTGAACGCAGCTGGATGAGACCTATTTGAGCTGTTGGGGTAAAGGTTAAGGTTAGGATTCAAACTAGAAAATACACCGCAAGGTTTTTCACTTAACATTACTGCATGTGCCCACATACAGTACATACACATAACATGGCCTTTAGTGGGGGTGCACTATTCTACTAGCTGGCCCAGTCTTCTATTTCACCCCCGTATGTTACTTTTCATTTTGTTAGATGCGTAGCCAGGGAAGGTCTTCCCGAGGTGGATTCCTGGCTCCACTCCTGCTGATAGTCCCTTAGCATTTATGGCTAGCCAACAGACTGAATTGTGTGCTTCATGGCTCATCTTGTGTGTTGTCTGCTTAGCCTTAAAAGTGAGGATAAGAGTTGGTTCAGTGGTTAAGAGCACTGGTTGCTCTTCCAGGGGCCCATGGTTCAGTTGCCAGCAACCACATGGCTATGCACAAACATATGATCCCCATTTAAGTGGTAAATTCATCTTCATTATACTGTCATAGTTCACACTGTTGTCTCTCTCTCTCTCACACACACACACAGACATGTATAAATGAACATGTATGCTCTATTTATTATAAATGTGTATTTATATAAATGTACAAATATGCCTTTGGACTCTTGTTAGCATGTCTTTAGGTTAACTTTCTATAAATTTCTATGATTGCTGAATTGAAAGATATTCCTGATTGAAGGTTTAATGCTTACTCTAATCTTAAATTATAGTTTGAAAATACATAACAAAAGCCGGGTAGGGTGGCAGCAGATCTCTGAGTTTGAAGCCTGATTGATCTACATAGAGAACTCCAGGCCAGCTAGGGCTACAAAGTGAGACCTTGACTGAAAAATAAAATCATAAGGGGTCTGGAGACACGGCCAGCAGGTAAGTGCATCACTTTTGCAGAGGACCCGGATTGGGCACACCTCTAACATCAGCTCAGGGATAGGGCACATATGGTAAGTATTTTCCTGCCAACAGACCTCTCCACCGATGCAAATAATCCAATCAGACCACATCAAACCAAATTAAAAGATATCCAGGTTTAACTGAATGCCTGTGCTCTCTGGTGGTCCTGGGAAAACAAGTGAGGGGAGAAAAGGGGAGACCATGTGTTTATTCTCTGGGGGGTCAGTTTAAATAGCCTGTGGGAGTGGTCTTGACCCTCCCTGGGGAAGGGTCACCATTTGGTGGGCTTTCTCAGAGGTGGAGTTTGGACTGAGGCAACTCCCAGGGGAGGGAGCTTATGCCAGGAGCTGGGGTGAAGCCCCAAGTCAAACAATCCAGACTTTTTGTATAAAGGGGTGCCAGGGAGCTGAGGTGATGCTTCCGAACAAACATTTCAGACTCTCTTTGGATAAAGGGGTGCCAGAGAGCTGAGGTGAAGCCCCTCAACCAAGCACTTTAGACTCCTTGGATAAAGTAGCTCACATCTGGCTCCTTCCTGCGGGCATGAGGCAATGTGGGCAAGGGGAGAGCTGGGAGTTGGGGGCTCACATTCAGCAAGAGACGTGGCTGGAGCAGTGTCCAGTTTATTGTCATCCTGGAGACCTCAGGCAGATGTTTCTTGAGGGAGATGAGAAGGCAGGTGGCTAGGAGAAAAAAACATATTGTTATTATTGGCCCTATGAATGGGGCTAGCCATGGGAAGAGTCATTAACTGCCAGAAAGAATGGGACAGAGAAGTGTCCTGGTTGTACAGGTGAGGCTCAGGTGAATAATTGAGATACAATAGCAGATAAAACGAGATTTTAGTTGGTAGGTGTCCTTGAACCAGGAGAGTTGGTAACAATGGTGAAGTCCCAGGAGCTGGTGTAGATGTTGGTGTTGTCTGTAGGGCCCTTTGTAAGTTGGTCTTGGCCCAGACAGCAGGAGTGACCTGTAAAATATGCTTGAAAATGGGTGGGGTTAAAATAGGCTCTGGAGATTGTTAATTTTTACCAGACCTGATTTTTGATACAGCAGCAGAACTTTTTCGGGAACTTGCAGATATCTGTAAGACAACTGGAACAGATTTATGACATCTTGGTGTCATAGCAAAAGGCTATTGATTTAGGTTAAAATGTATGAACATTTTAGAAGACAAAGGGAATTGAGAACTCTGAATTTTGTTGGTTTTTTTTGTTGTTGTTGTTTGTTTTTTAAGACAGGATTTCTCTGTAGCTTTGGATCCTTTCCTGGAACTAGCTCTTGTAGACCAGGCTGGCCTCGAACTCACGGAGATCCACCTACCTCTGCCTCCCGAGTGCTGGGATTAAAGGCATGTGCCACCACTGCCTGACCAAGAACTCTAAATTTTTAAAGATACACCTGAAACCTCTTAGTCCTGGACTATGAAGCCTGTTAAAGAGGCACACCCATTTGTATTTTAGCAGGAAACTTAACAAATGAGATAATGAGCTGCCAGAACCTTAAGTCATCAAATACCAATAGACAGATCTGAGAGGGAGAAATGAGCAGAAATGAGACCACTTTTTTTAGCTATGCAGGCAATCCCAAGTCTCTCCTTAGTCCTTGGAGAACACCAGCCTTAGAAGCAGTGCTTGACGTTAGCTGCTGAGTACAAGAGGCCTGAATATTTTCCTGTTGGGGGAAGATTTAGTCTACCTGTCTTGGCAGGATGAGAAGACCAATTCCCCATGTGGCATCCAGGAAGCTGTAGAGGTGGAAGGCCACTTTTTGCTATGCGGGTGGCTTTGCCAAACCCAAAGGCAAGTCTCAAGGCGGAAGGTCTTTTGCAACCATGCAACTTTTTGGAAGAGTTATAGGATGCTGCAAAGAGCTGGCATGTCTCTGTGTTAGAAGCTCTTTTGTTAAATGCCATACTCTCAGATCTGTAGACACTTGAGAATTGGGTACCATTATCTGTTATATTTAAACTAGACATTTAAGTTAAGTTTAGACATCTATTTTACCCAATAAGTTACAGATTACCAATGCTAGTAAATGTAAGAAGATTAAAAGGAATATTTTAATAAGTCAAAGAATACTAGTACACGTGGGTACTCTTACCCAAGGAGGCAGTGAGGGCAAAATGGAGGTTACCTACGTGTTTGTATTTTTCCAGAGCTGTTGTAAAAGGCAGTCCAAGGATGTTTGAGGATCTGGCTTCGAATCACAAGAGCCCATTTAGAAGTCTATGCCAAATCTTGGGACTCAAGCCTGTCACAATGTGTCTACCAGGACAGGGCTCTTGAGTTAAAAACGGGCGTGGGGGGGAGGGTTTTTGAGAAATGAGTGGCAGACTTCTCTATCCACTCAGTCCCAACTCAGCGAGATCTGGTTCGCCCCATGTGTCGGTCACGTGGCACAGGCCATGATTCCAACAGGAAAGCCCCAAATCGACAAACATAAAGAAGCACAAATGCCCCCCCACCCCAGCGGCATGTACTCAAAAAGGGGAACTTACTGAGATGAAGCCAATCTTAGCCTGGCAGAGAGCACACGTGAGAAGGGCATTTTTCCAACACGTGGCCCTGGGCCTGTGGGAAAAACAGCCCCCCAGCCCCCCGTGGAACCTCCAAATATTAAGTATTTTCTTAAATGAACCTCTGTGCCAACACAAATAATCCCAAACAGAGCAAATTAAAAGACACCCATGTTTAATCGATGACCTTACTCCTGGGTGGCCCTGGGAAAACATGGAGAGGGAAAGAGAGAGAAGGGGAGATCATGCAAAACCCAGAGACCACAGAGAACCTGGAGACCACATGGTCATTCTCTGGTGGGCAGTTTAAATGGCCTGTGGGAGTGGTCTTGACCTTCTCCAGGGAAGGGTTACCATTTGGCGGTCTTTCTTGGAGGTGGAGTTTGGACTGAGGCAACTCCCAGGAGAGGGAGCTTATGCCAGGAGTTGGGGTGAAGCCCCCAGTCAAACAATATACAGAAATAAATTATTTTAATGAATAACAAAATTCACCATCCTAACTATTATATACCATTTGGGTTATTAGTATGTTCACATTGTTATACAATAGCTGTCTAGAGTGTTCTCATCTTATAAAACTGTAGCTCCATACCCATTGAACAGTAACTCACAATTCTCCCCCCACCCCAGTCTGTCCTCCTGCAGCTATACTTCTGTCTCTAGAAATGTGAACACTTCAGATACCTCATTTAAATGCACTCATGTAATATTGGTCTCATTTTTACTGGCTCACTTCATTAGCATTGTGTCTTTGAGTTTCAGCCATGTTACAAATAACACATGATAGAATTCCCTTCTCTATATGACTGAATACTATTGCTTTGTATCTGTATGTGCCGCATTTTCCTGAAATTCTATTTGTGAATGGACACTTGTGCTACTTCAGTTTGCTGCTTTTGCTGATAATGCTGCCATGCTCATGTGCAAACATCTCCTCAGGACCTTGCATTTAACTCATCAGGATATATACCCATGAATGGGACCAATGCATTAATCATATGGTAATTTTATTTTTAACCTAGTTCAGTGGTAGGATGCTTGCAAGTGCAAGGCCTTGGGTTTGATCTTCAGCTCAAAACAAAGGAAAAAAAAAGATCATCTTTACCTGTTGTATGGAGGTTGCTTGTTTGTTTCCCAGCTTGACAGCTCAGACCCCAAATAATCACACAGAACTATATTATTTAAATCACTGCTTGGCCTATTTCTTCTAGCTTCTTATTGGTTAACTCTTATATCTTAATTTAACCCATTTCTAGTAATCTGTGTATCACCACAAGGCTGTGGCTTACTGGGTAAATTTTTGGTGTGGGGCTACATGGCTTCTCTCTGACTCCGCCTCCTTTCTCCCAGCATTCTGTTTAGTTTTCCCAACCTAGCTCTGCTCTACCCTATCAACAGGCCCAAGACAGTTTCTTTATTCACCAATGGTATTCACAGCATGCAGAGGGGAATCCCACATCATTTACCTGCGTAGAGAGAGATATCTGAAAAGAACCCCTGGGCTGCGCAACTAGCACCAGTGAGCTGCAGTGTGTGCTGTAAGTGTGACCCCCTCTTTGGTGGCCCACACAGAGAGGTGGCCTCTCAGAGGATACTGAAGCACTGCTGGGCAGTTTCTGGGACTGCCACACCTCATCTCCAAACATTCCACTTGCTTGCTGCTTTCATATCTTTGCCTCTTTGTTCTTGTTTGATTCTTTGCCCTTTGTTTTCCGTCCAAGAGAACCACCACGTGATCATATGCACAGTGGGGTCAGTGATGGAGATGAGAGTTCACTGCAGAAGCATCTTGTGCTTGTTGGTTTTAGTTATGTGGGGTGAGGAACGGCAACTGGGACAATGTCTCCATCAGATTACCTAAAGGCAAATCTGTGGGACATTTTCTTCACTAATGCTTGATGTGGGAGGGCTCACCTCACTGTGGATGGGGCCACCCCTAGGCACATGATCTTGAGTCATAAAAGAAAGCAGGCTGAGCAACCTATGTCAAGCAAGTCAATAAACAGCACCCCTCCATGACCTCCGCATCAGCTCCTGCCTCCAGGTTCCTGTCTTGAGATGCTGCCCTGACTTCCCTTCATAACAGACTACGGCTGTAAGCTGGCATAGATCCTTTCTGCCCCAAGTTACTTTTGGTCATGGTGTTTTATCACTGCAATAGAAACCGAACTAGGACATTGCCCTACCCTGTTTCTGGGTCAGGTTAAATAAACATGGCTTATCTAGGAAGGCATCATCATGCGTGCTGATCAACTCATGTCCTAAGTGACTCTCTTACTTGCGAGATAACTGCCCGAGACTCAGTTGAAGTGAATAGACGCCAGGGCAACATATTGATAAGATGAACTCTTTGCCAGGCAAATCAATAAATACTCCCATCTTCTTTCTATGGATACTAACACTTCCCTATTGGCTCTCCTTATTCCTTTTAATGCTTGCCTTTTGTGAATCACCCAGTTTCATGTATAAAGAAGCCAGCCATGCCTTTTCTAGAAATTGTCTTTGCAAAGCGATTGCCTCAAACTTTATCCTTGCTTAAATTCTGACTTTTGCCACAATTTTAGATTTTGTAATTAAACAGTGTTTAGAGGAAGGGGGCTCTGAAATTTTGTGTGTTGCATTGATATTTCTTACAGATATCCTTTAATGGGAAACAGACCTTCACATCACAGACAAAGCTATTGTGCTCTCTTGTGGATCAACAGTATCCCCTTTAAGACATATGTTTTTATGTACGCTCCTGAAATGAAAATAATAAAAGGAGTGTTCCCCTCTTTTGTCATGTGATCAAATAATTCTTCAGAAAAATATTTGTTCTAATTATTCCTGTTTATGACAATAACAAGAAATTCACAGCACCCACAGAGAAATTTCCTTCAGAGGTAGTATTCTTGGTTTCCACCTTAAACCCAATAATACCTACCGCTGAAGTAGGTGAGTTCAGATTCCATGGCTTCCCATTTCACGAGAGGCTAAAGCCAAGCTGTGGTATATATGTCACTGTATCTTTAGAAACCATTGTTAAGAAGTGCAGCACGGTTTGTCTGCTCAGAGCTCTGGCACCTGGAGGAATCTGTCCACTGAACAAAAGGAACACCCAATACCAGGATGAGTTCATATAGGTAGGGAGTGTCTTGCCCAGGAATAAGGAAGTCAGCTATGTGGAGTCTGGTAATACATACATACATATGTATATGTATATAGTATGTGCGTATGTGTATATGCATGTGTGTATGTATGTGTATGTATGTATGTGTGTGTATGTATGTGTGTATATGTGTGAGTATGTATGTGTACGTGTGTGTATGTATGTGTGTGTGTATGTGGGTGTGAGAGAGAGAGAGAAAGGCAGGACCCTGACACTGAAGTCTAGTAGAGAATTGGGAACTCAAGATGACATAGAGAGGGTGTGAAGAGATGTCTCAGTGAGTAAAAGTGCTTCCTGAGCAAGAATAGGACCTGTGTGTGAATCCAAGCATCTACTTTTAAAAAGCCAGGCATGGCAGCTGTGCCTGTAACCCCAGGTTGCAGGAGCCAGTTGGCCAGACAGCCTAGCCAAAATGGCAAGCTTCAGGTTCATGGAGAGGCCCTGGCTCATGGAATAAAGTAGACAGTGACAGAGCAAGACACCAAACGTCCTCTGGTGGGTTCCACCTTCATGCTCACGGGGCCACATATTTATCCATATGTGTACACACATCTACACCATGCACAAAACTTCCACACACAAAAATAATGCTTTTTTTCAAAGTATTATTAGTATCCTAGGGTTTTGCTCTCTTTTTTTCTTCTTTCTCCTTCCTTTTTGTTTTGTTTTTGAGACAGGGTCTCATTATGTAGCCTTGGTTGTCCCACAGTTCACTGCAGACCAGGCTGGCCTCATATGCATTGAAATCTACCTCTCTCTGCAGCCTGCCTTGTCCAATAATCTTCCTTTGTCTTAATTACTCTTTTAGATAGAAAACCGACAACAGGACAATGCATATGGGCAATCAGACACTCTTCCTGAGAACTCACTTTTAGGTTGCATTTTACCTTACCGGGGCCACTTTAAGACAGGAAGTATTAGGACAAGGAAGCTGGCTGGAGAGATGGCTCAGCAGTTAAGAGCACTTGTTGCTCTTGCATATAACCTGGGTTCACTTTCCAGCACCACACGGTGGTGCACAGCCATCCACAACTCCAGTTCCAGGAGATCTGATACTCTCTTAAGACATGATGCACACACATGCATGCAGGGAAAACACTCAAACAGATAAAAAACAATAAGTAAATATTTAAATATAAAAAATAGAGAAAGCTAGCTTTTCTTCAAATGTATCTTGGCACCAACAGAGACTAGAAGATGAACAAAATTTGCCTTAAATGGATTTTAAGTTATTATAATACAGTTCTTCAATTATATTTGTTTTTGTAAAACAGAAGGCAGATGATCAGTATTTCTATGTTCAGATATTCATGTCATTACATCAAAACCCCATATTGCAAGAGATTTTCAAGACTTGCTATTCCCAGGTGTCTGTAGTCCCAAATCTGTATATATTTGTAACATGAGTTTCAGAGGGAATTTCTTTACTATCCTTGATTTAAGGGATGCTTTCTTTGGTATTCTATAGCTCCATATATTTGGATAGGATAGCCAGAAAATTGAAAGAAATTCCTTGTTCATTTGGAAACATATTAGCCAAAGAATTAAGGTCCCTAACTTCAAAGAATTGGAGCTTATCTTAGTATGTAAATGAGCTTATTTGTAGTCTCATTAAGCTAGACTTTGACAAAAGAACTATTCAAGTTTTGTTTCTTAGAGTTTCTGGACAGTAAGTATCTTCACAAAAAGCTCAAATAGCTCACAAGAAGTAAAATATTTAGGACATATGCTAACTCTAGTTAGTAGGCTCCAGGGTCTAGATCAGTGGTTCTCAACCTTTCTAATGCTGTTCTTCATGGTCTGGTGATGCCCAACCATAAAATTATTTCATTGATACATCATAACAGTAATTTTCTACTGTTATGAATCATAATGTAAATACCTGATATGCAGGACATCTGATATGCGATCCCTGTGATAAGGTCATCCAACCCCCCCCAGGGGTCATGACCCACAGGTTGAGAACCCCTGGTCTAGATTAATGGGCTTTGGCCTCTGGAAGAAAGGAAGGCCTCTCAAATATAGGACCATGTGCTTGCTAACCTACCCCACCCCCGCCACTGACACTCTGTAAAGAAGCCCAATAAACTTATTAGTTCCCCAGAGTGGGGTCTACTTTGGTGGAATTGTGCCTCGGCTTGTGGTTAGGACCTTACAGTAGGGGTAGGCATTGCTTATGTCTCCCCTTGGGAAGGACTTTTAGCAACAGCTTGATTTTGACAACTTCCAGAGATAGCTAGGTATCTGTTGTTAGTGTTTCATTTCCAAAGTGCTAAGTTTAAGAAAATATTTGAGTGAAGCTGTGCTCCTATAGGCACACTGAGGACAAATGATTTGCTCATGTCTAAATATCCTTAACTATTGCATTCTATGTTCCATAACTAAATGGATGAGCAAGGCCGCCTAGGCAAAGTGTTCTCTGCAGGTTATCACAGGACCAGGACAGTTGTGTAAATAAGCCTGGTAACAATTGAAGGAGAGTCCAGAATGTCTGATGTCATGGGTTGCAGAAGGTATGAATATTTGGAAATTTTAGAAACTTACACTTTCATCTCTCAGCTGATATTATAAAGAATTCTTGTGTTTATCTTATAGATGTGCAAACTCAAATGATATCTCTAGGGTAGCACTTATGCTAATCTGCAGGGTCTATTGGTATTTGCCAACATGGGGTTATAATGGGTAATGCAATGAAATCATTGCTGTGAAGAAGATCACTGAGAGAATAAACTGAGTGCAGAGAATGGAATTCTGGGAATACCAGTGTCTAAGATATAGATAAAGGAAGAACATTTATAATGTTCAAACCTGAGGAACTGAACAAATAGAAGACTAGATTGAGTCATATCTGCATTCTGTCCTTCAACAGAGACAGATATTTCAGAATGACAGCAGACAAGTTTCTCTGTTAAAGGTGAATATTTGCCCATTGTTAAATAGATAAAAGTTCGGGGACTAGTGGCAGCTAGCGGCTGCTTGGAGAGGGGTGTCATTCTCTTCAGCAGTGTATCTACTGGAAAGTAGTCCATGTTCATACAGCAATTTAAATTCAGTGACACACCACACATGCACATGTTGTAAAAGATTGCTTGTGTGTTCCCAGCCACCCTCTGCTTGTTTGTTTCCCGGCTGCCCAGACTCCTGAAAATAACCACACAGAAACTGTATTAATTAAAGCAGTGGCTTGGTCACTTATTTAAGTGTATGGCTAGCTAGCTCTTACATCTAAAATTAATCCATTTCTAGTATTTTATACTTTACCACGAGGCTCATGGCCTCCGGGCAGGTTTCAGTGTATCTGTTTCTGGTGGTGGTTCCATGGCTTCTCCTTGACTCTGCCTTCCTTCTCCCAGCATTCAGTTTAGTTTTCCCCGCCTAGCTCTGTTCTACCCTATCAGGCCACGCCAGTTTCTTTATTAACCAATGGTATTCACATCATACAGAAGGGAATCCCACATCACACATACATGCACAAATGCACACACATGTGCATGTGCACACACATGCACACTCACTCTCTCACACACATGTGCACACACACAAGCGCGTACCCACGCACATATACATACATGAACACACTTACACACACACGATACAAAAATCTGAGAGAACTTTTGGGAAGAAGAATTTCAGCAGAGGGAGAATGAAATGGGATAATTGGGATAGAAATGATGAAAACTTAGTATAAACTTGTATGAAACTGTCAAAGAATAAATAATTAAAATAAAATATTCTTAAAAGAATCAGGAAAAAAAGGTGGACTTCCTATTTTCAATGAGATGATTGAACATCTAAAAAACAAAAACCAAACAAATAAAAAAAGAGAGAAAGAAACCAAAATCAAACCCACCTCACTGATAATTATGCTTGGAAGTCAATGAAAAACTTAGTCTAAGTGATGACCACTAAAGTGTCTTTATTCAGCTCTGGAGAGACAGAGGCAGGTGGATATCTGTGAGTTCGAGGCCAGCCTCATCTACATAGTGAGTTCCGGGATAGCCAGAGCTACATAGTGAGACTCTACCTCAAAGACAAAAACAAAATAAAAATTGCAACTGGATTTCCTTGAGAAATGTAAAAGATGAAAGATGATTTTTCAGTCAGCTGTGCCAAAGATATTCAACATAAAATCTCTAACTTTGTGTTAGAATCTGTATTCGTAGTCCAGTTACTAGATCATTTCAGAAAACTTCCTGGCACCTCAAGAGTCATATGTCATGGATTTCATCTGAGTTCCTTTCTTTCCAGACACTGAGACTTTGATACACAAAGCTTTTGGGAAATATTTTAAGGTATGTTGCTTTCGTTTCTGTTGCATTTAATTCTGTGAAGCTGTGATTCTTTGCCTGTCTAAAACACCTGGCGGCCTAATAAAAAGCTGAACTACCAATAGCAAAGCAGGAGCAAGGATAGGCAAGGCTAGCAGGCGGAGAAAGGAAGAGGGAGAGCAAGAGAACAAGGAGAAGAGGCCATCAGGGCACAGCCACCCAGCTACACAGCAAGCCATGGAGAAAGAAGTAAAGAAAGGTATACAGAATAAAGAAAGTTAAAAGCCCAGAGGGAAAAGGTAGTTGGGATAATTTAAGTTAAGAAAATCTGGCAAGAAACAAGCCAAGCTAAGACTGGACATTCATAACTAATAAACCTCCATGTGTGCTTTATTTGGGAGCTGGGTGGTGAGTCCCCCAAAAAGCCAAAAGAGTAAAATATCACACAAAACAAAGCTTACACTGTGAAGCAGCTAAGCTTCTCCCAAGTTGTACAATGGACACAAAAGAAGCAATCCACTAGCCTGGAAGTTCCCCATCTGCCAACTCTGTCCTCTTGCTGATGCAAAAACACAGCTCTCACCTCAAAGAGAGCAAGACCTAGTTTGTTCTGTAGCCAAATATGAATGACCAAGACCCAGGAACATAGATTCAGCTTGCCCCAAATACCGTGATCCAACATAGTAGCATTTCCACCAAGTTTTTATAGTAACAAAGCAAAGAAAGTCCTCAATGCATTAGTGCAGTGATTCTTGACCTTCTTAATGCTGGGACTCTTTAACACAGTTCCTTGTGTTGCAGTGACCCCCAACCATAAAATTCCCTTCGTTCTACTTCACAACTGCTGTTTTGTTTTCTTTATGAAACGTAATATGAATATATGTGTTTTCTGACGGTCTTAGGTGACCCCTAAGAAAGGGTCGTTCGCCTCTCCACCAAGGGGTGGCGATCCAGCAGTTGAGAACCACTGCATTTGTGTAAAGAGATGAGTGGGTTTCAGCAAAAAAGGGAAGTTTCTGTATGGGCCTCAGATACTGACAGTGATCACCTCTGGGTTGCTGGAAGTTAGAAATGTGCTGGCACATTCCAAAAAAGATTTTACTTGGTAGTCACAAGGATGTTAGGTCAAACACAGATGACAAGTAGCTATTACAAGGGCAAAAGAAAGCTAACCACGATAATTTGATTCTGGACCGGCAACATTCCAGTTTCTCACCACCGAGAAGCTCCAACCAGTCAGTGTTAGAGACAGACACAGCTTCCTTCTCCTCTAACTTCAATCCACACAAGCTGACTTTGCTCATCACAACAAAAACCCGAAATTCTTTTTTGCTTCCTGCTTATTTCGCAATAGAGCAATGCCTTGGGTAAAAAAAAATAGTCAAACCTGGATCTCTGAAAGAGCACACGGTAAATTTTGCCTTAGTTAGCAATTCTGAGCTAATGGATTGGTTCCTTATTTGAGGCTTAGTTACCTATATAATGTATCAGGCATCCTTCTAGGCGGTGGAAACACACCAAGAAATTAGGGGGAAAACAACAGAAACAAAGCAAAATAAAACACATAAAAGGGAAGTCCAACTTAAAACTGTCGGCGAGGAAAAACACGGGGGGGCGGGGAGGAATCTTGTCTCGTAACAGATAAGGAAAATAAGGGGCTACTCCAAAGGCACTTTGTACAACTCCGCAGAGTGATAGCCACTTAGGTCCTCAGGGAAAGGTAGGCGCAAGATGTTGATTTGTGTTATCACAAGTCGGGGGGTTCCAAGGAGACAGAAGTGAGGAACAAGACAAATACATTCAAAATGAAGCAAATATTTATAGCAGAAGAGAAAACATAGGCAGAGACACCCCAAGAGGCATCCTCCAGCTCTCTCCAGGTTACCAACCAGGGAAAAGGAAGCAGGATGCGCCTGCGCAGTTAAGCGGCCACCTGCGTGGACGCCGGGGGCGGGGTCCGCGCTCCCCAGCTGGAGCTGGTCCAGGCTCCGCTCTCGGCCCCGCCCCTCCAGCGGCTCGCCTCTGGATTGGTCCGGGCGGGGGCGGGGTCCGGAGCCCGGAAGTGCGGCTGACGTGTCGGGGCCGCGCTCGGAATTGTGGGCGATTCGGCTAATGGCGTCGGCAAGTCTGGGCACCCGGGGCAGGCATCGCTGAAGCTTCTACCCTGTTCGGCTAGGTGACGCCCGCTGTGGCCGGGCCCCGCGGCAGCGGGAGGGACCTGCCCGCCTGGTGGGCTCTCGAGCCGGCGCCGGCGGAGCCTCGCGGGGCGGTACGGCTGCGGGCAGAGCTCGGCGAGAAGCCGTCGGCGGGGCGGCGGAGGAGGGGCTCTCGGGCACGCCTCGGGGGCGAGCCCAGGCCCGGCCGTGCGTCCGCCCACGGAGCCCTGGGCTGGGCTGCGGGTGGCTGAGGGGCCGCCGGCTCGCTGCCCACAGCCCAAGGAGCTGACAGTGCCATCCTGCTGTGCCGGTCCCCGATCGGCTAGGACCTGGGGGGACCATGTCCGGCACCAACAGCCCAGAGGCTGTGAAGAAGCTCCTGGAGAATATGCAGAGCGACCTGCGGGCCTTGTCACTAGAATGCAAGAAGAAATTCCCACCTGTCAAGGAGGTACGCTTCAGACGACGCCAGGGGCAAACGCAGCGAGCATTCCCTTTTCTCGATTCCCCAGCCCAATGCCTAATTTTCATTCCTCCAGCAGGTTTAAGTCGGTGATTGTACCATAAATGCTGTTTATAGTTTCCTTTGGGAGTGCTAAGGAGATGCGATTTCATCCTTTCTCCTGTCATGTTTATTTCGGAGTGAAGTTCCTGGAGTGAACCGATTTGGTGAATTGAGTCAGGTGTATTGCTCCTAAATAGTAAACCCCACTACTATAGCGGAAATCTGTACTCCACATGTAGATAATGTATGTATATCACTCCCTGGGAAACATTTCCTTCTTGACTTAATTCTCAGTCTCATTGTCTTAATAAACCAGAGCACCCAATTTACCACAAATGGTCAAGGCCTACCATAACCATCTTAAAGCAGTATTTTAGTGGGAAGCTTTGGCTTGGATTAAAAACAAATGCACCTGAATATAACTTCTTGGGTCTTTGAGTTTGTTTTTGCAGCTGTGGTTTTTTAAGATTATGTGGTTTTATAAGATTATGGGAGGCCAGGTGTGGTGTCCAAACTTTTATTCCCAGCGCTCAGAGGCAAGCGGATCTCTGAGTTAGAGAGGACGCCAGGACAGCCAGGGCTACAGAAAGAGACCTTGTCTCAGAAAACCAAAATGGTAATGATGACGATGATAATGGAAACTCCTCAAAGGAAGAGTATCAGAAAAGAAGCTCATCTTAATCTATGCTAATAAAAAATTCCAAATACTGAATTGAGGATTTTAATTCAATCACTATTTAATTCAGTCATTCCTGACTTTTTTCCTCAAGATTTCATTCGTGTTGAACTATTTTAAAAACCGTGTCTTTTCACATTTGTGATATACTGGAGTTCAGGGGGAAAGCTGGCTCGGCAGTTAAGAGCACTGGTTGCTCTTCCAGAGATCACTGGTCCATTCCCAGCACGGACACAGTGGCTCACAACCATCTGTAATTCCAGTTTCAAGGGGTCCAACTCCCTCTTCTGGCCTCTGAAGATAGCAGGCACACACGTGATGCACAAACACCATATAGGCAAATCACTGGTATACAAAAAACAGAAATGAGTGTTTTAAAAATTGAAAATAAGAAATAATGTAGTTCAATGATACTGCAAAAGTAGTCATTTAATTTTTATTCCTAATGAGTGTAGCTTAGTATACCTGCCATGTAACATTCTGTTTGCTATTAAACATTACCAAATGAGTTTGTATTTTCCCACTTAAAACTGTATTCATCCTTATTGTAAAAAGTTTTATAATTAGAACTTGACTCTAATTAAAGTTTATAATTTAGACTTCTAAGGAATCTTTAAGTTTTCTGTGAGTGCCTTGCAGAACCTGTCTTCAACAAATTCCAGTTTCTTTTAGTGACCCAGAGTAGAGATCGGATGGATCCCTTCAAAGGAGATACTAGTTTTAGTTCAGATAACCACTAATTTGTTTTGGTGTTTATCTTCTTTGTTGTCTTTATATCATCTGTCATTGAAAGTTATAACCAGTAATTTTAAAGAATTAGGGTGTCTTACCAGATATTATGGGTCGTACCTGTAATTCTAGCACCCAGGACGATGAGGTAGGAGGATGGAGATGGGTTTGAAGCCAGCCTGGGGGCTATGGAGTGAGATCCTGTTGAGACATCCTATACACACACACACACACACACACACACACACACACACACACACACACGCGTGCGCACACACACACACGCGTGCACACGCGAAAGAGAGAGAAATAGAGAGGTTCTTTTTATTGTAAAAAAAATTTCTTGTTTTAAAAACATCAAATTCTACTATAATTTCAGCAGTATTAAGAACCATGACTTGCAGGACGGTGGTGGCGCACACCTTTAATCCCAGCACTCAGGAGGCAGAGGCAGGCAGATCGCTGTAGACATCCTGGTCTACAGAGCATGTTCCAGGACAGACTCCAAAGCTACATAGAGAAACCCTGTCTCCAGAAAAAAAAAAAAAACCCAAAGAAAACAACAACAACAAACAAAACAAAAAAGAACTGTGACTCCTCTGTGCTGTAGGCCCGGGGTTAACCTGAGAATTTAACTGCTACCTCCTGTGGTGTTTTTATTGGGAAAGCACAAAGTTCCAACAGGTAACTTAGAAAGTTCTAGAACTCACTACATTCCTAATCCTGGTGCTTTCATTGAGATGTATTAGTTTTTACTTAATCACTGGCCAGATAGCTCCTTAGTAATTGCTCCTAGCTGTTGCAGCAATGGCAAGAATCATTCTTGTGACTCTCTCTAATAGATGATCTTGTGTACGGTTCATATTCCATAAGGATTTGCTGAATCAAAGATTCTTACTCGGGCCTGGACAGATGGCTAGTGTTTAAGAGCACTGCTGTTCTCCCAGAGGACCTAGTTTGATTCCCAGCACCCCACGTTGACTCCAAACTCCCTGTAACTCCAGTTCAAGGGTATGGAGTGCCTTCTGGCCTTCAGTGGCACCAGACACACGAGATGCACCTAAAGGCAGACTCGGACGGTCAGGTCTGGGGATAAGCACTACGGAGCCACCTTTTAGACTTCTGTCTTTTTAATAGCACCGAACTGATAAAGCATAATTGCAAGTCGTGTTTCCAGGCTGTGTGCTTCCAAGCTCTCTGTTACTCACTGGCACCTTGGTGAAGGTTTTTGTCTAAATCAGAGGTTCCCTGTGGCATAGTTTTCCAGCGCAGTTTTTGTTTTGTGTCAGTTGGTGGCTGCTAAAGACAGCTGCCTTTTATTGCCACAGGAGGGTTTTCTATTTGTTCTTTTCTGTGGGATCTGAGGCTAAGGTTCTTGGCTCTCTGGGTGGATTTAGACTTCATTCTCACCATCTCACAGTGAAGAATGGGGGCTGGATAATCTAGCCATGCTTACTTGTGAACTCTTTTGGTTTAGTATTTTTAGGGCATTGTTATTTCCCCTTGGCAATGGGTGTTCTTTCTTTCATAAGTATAATAGAATAAACTCATGTTTTATATATTGAAATACATAAGAATAGAGACAAAGTCTTGCATTGCATTGATTACTCTGTGGCACTGTTCTTTGATGACATAGAAATAAAAGACATTGTCTGTGACTTAAAATTACCTTGAGTTCTTTTTCTCGTTTTCATGTGAGATAGCTTATTTTTAAGCAAGTACAAAGTAGATTGTGCTAATAGCAATTTATTAGTCTCTTAAGTGCAGAACATGGCAAAAAAACCAAACAAAAATAGAAACTACCTTTATTTTCATGAAGGTAACTCGGTTAAATAAAATATAACTTTTACAACAGTGTAGGAACCTTTGCATCTTTGAACATACCACTTTAAATATTTTATAGCTCAGCACACCTGGATTCTAGCCTTTAGAAGGCTGAGGCAGGAGGATCTCAAGTTTCACACCAGACTGGGCTACATAACAAGATTCCATCACAGAAGAAGAAGGAGTCAGGTGGAGTGTGAGCACAGCACTTGGGAGGCAGAGGCAGGCAGGTCTGAGTTTGAGGCCAGCCTGATCTATCTAGTTACAGGCTGGCATGGGCCATACATCAAGACACTGTCTGAAAGAAAAAAAGAGAATAAAATCAGTCAATACTTCATTTTACATGTGAGGAGGTTCAGAGGTGCTCAGTAATTAAAGCGGGGCTGTGGAGGGAGTGGATCTCTACATTCTCTCACCCCATGACAGCCCTCTACAGAGGCTGCTGTCCACACCGTGACTGCTGCTGACCATTCTTTCCCCTTGAAACTGTCTTGTTTAGATTTTTGTAGTGCATTGTTTGTGCGTCTCCTCTCTCAGGAGTATGTCCTGGTTCATCTTCCAACTTTTCTTCATACGCTTCCCTGTATATGGCCTCCTGCCCTTGCTTTTGGCCTTAGTACCGTACCAGTGGCTTTAACTGTCTCATGCACTCTGTGTTTCTGTCAGCCTGTGTAACCAGAATATCTTCCACATGCTGCAGCTAGAAGTTGTCATCGAACTATGCTCCGCTAAAAACAGCCCTGCTCCCTGTTCCTTTGCCTCTTTATTGGTAGTGTATCGCTGTTGCTCATCCTGCTCCTGTCTGGCTGTCTTTTCCCACTTGCTGCTTTCTGTAGTTTCTAGCTTTTTCCCCCCTTCTCATGTACTATCCTACACCAGGTTTTAACATTACGTCTGACTTTTGGTGTATATCATTGATATAAGTAAGTTAAATCAGCACACGTAGCACTCAGAAACTCTTGGTTGCTACCATGTGATTATTAAATATCTTAGGATGGCATTTCATACCCGCTTGGTCTTCCTAACTTTCCTCTCTGGCTTCTTCATCCTTACCCTTTTTATTAGGCAGCCAGTGACCATGTGTTAGTCCTTGGGGTGCCCCTGCTTCCACCGTTCATGCTGACTTTCTGAGGCTACTGTTACTATGGTGGGATTGACTCCCCCACCCCATTACAATTCTGTCTTGTGTTAATCCCACTCCAGACACTTCCTGAAAAGTTTCTGCACTCCAATAAGCCAGTAATCTAAATCAGACCAAATCAAACTGAATTAGAAAAATCCCAGGTTTAATGGATTCAAGCGCTCCTGGATGGCTTTCCAGTCCCCCAGAGAGGAGACCGAAAGGAAGACTGGAAAACCACGCACTTGTTTTCTGTGGGGCAGTTTAAATACCCTGTGGGAGTGGTCTTGAACTTCTGTGGGGAGGGGCCATTGGTTGGCGGGCTTTCTCCGGGGTGGAGTCTGGACTGAGGCACCTCCCGGGGAGGGGGCTTGGATGGAGGTTCCACCCAAACACTTCCTAACTCATTTACCATGTAAGTGAACTAAATTCACAGGTAATTTTCTGATTTTATTCTTTGTTTATTCATTCATTGATGAAATAAATTTTAAACACTTAACTGTGTGTCAAATGGGAGCTGGCTGTTAGGTAAAAGCTGCCCAGGCTCACAGGCTTACTTGTCTAGTGTGCTCTCCTTTGCTTCCCCTCCCCTTGTTTATAACTTAAGCTTATTGCGTAAGTTATTTCCTATAACTCTTAAATGTTATCTTCTGTTATAGTTTGGAGTTTACCCCCTCTTTTATAAATAAATCCTAAAGGATCTCCATTTCATCTTATCTATCTTTATAGCCAGTGTAGTATAAAACTGTAGACTGAGGATGTGCTAACTAGATCCTTTATTGAAGTTTAAAATTTTAGGAAAAGAATGGGAAAGAGAAAGGATATTTTTAGCCATCTACATGCACGCTGCATTCCAGTCTTCTATTTTACATGTTAAAGGAAGCTTATTTCTTAGAAACTGTGGGCTTGGAATGTCATACATGGTTTTTGAAACCACAGTTGTAGAATAGTTGAATGTTATGAAAGAGTATTTTGTTGGTTTCGATGTAGTAATTCTTTTATAGGCACATTGTCAGTTGGGAGATATTCTATATCTTTTGAGTACTCCCAAGTATGTGTTTGACTTTGCGTCATTTACCTGACATGAGAAAGAGCTCAGGGCACCCCATCCTTCGTCCGTGTCTCGTAAATACAGCACCCACATGGTAGTACCATGTATAATTCCAGTTCCAGGGTTTCCAGCACCCTCTTCAGACTACTGTAGATATAAAGCCTTCACATGGTGCACATATATAGATGCAGGCAAAGTGCTCACACATATTTAAAGGGAAGTTCCATCCCTCTCTCTGCTTCTCAACTCACACAGTGCTAATGTGTCCTAGTTAAAGGGGGGAGGGCTTCTCAACTCGCACAGTGCTAATGCGTACTCCTAGTTAAAGGTGGGGGGCTTCCCCATCAAAATCTGTTGAAAGAGATTCTCTTCTTTCCGGATAATGTCATAGGAAGTCTGGGGTGTTAAATAGCTGCAGTTATTGTCATTGCTGAGGTTGGAGACCAGACCCAAGATGAGAATGACAGAGAAATGAACTAGATCTAATAGCCTCGTGAATCTGTGGGTCATAGTTCTTAGGATTCCTGTAGTGAGGCAGTAAATTCTTTCCTCTTTCCCACCTTTTAAGTGAGTTTGAATTTTTACACTATGTTAGCTTTTCATTTAGAAACCTTTATTATGTAGCTACGTATTTAAAAGGGGGTGTGGTAAGCGTTACTAATGTAAGGGCTTATATTAGACCAAAGCAACAGATACAGTAACATGAATGGGTAAGGCATTCCCAGTTGTAGCCCCTGGAACTGGAGTTACAGATGATTTTGTTGAACCCAGGTCCTTTGCAGGAATAGCCATTGCTCTCATCTCTCCAGTCCTATTTGGTTGTTTTGTTTTGTTTCGAGCTAGTGTCTCACTTACAGCCTAACCTGGCTCAGAACAGGCATTCATTCTCCCTCAGTTTTCCAGTTTAGTGTAGGATCGGCCACCACACCCAGCCAGAGATCCTCTCCTCACACCTCTAAGCCTATGTGAGGAGATGGAGGCCTGTCTCTGAAAACCTCAATTTCTACAGGAATCTGTAGATTAGGTAGGCTATGCTAGGGTTAGTGTGGCATGAAGTAAGACTACCATAGTTGGGGTCAGGGCACCTTGTTATATGTGTTTTGCAATCAACATTTTTAGTAAAAATTTCTAGCAACACGTGTTGTCAATGAGGATAATAATTCCAAGAACTTTGTCAGATAATAATTTAGTTGTAAAAAATAGAGAATGATGAAGTAAGTCTAATATTAATATCTAAAACGGCAAATAGGGGTTTTTTTTGGTGATTCCTTGAATTTAGGGATGATTTTTTTTCTTTTTCCCTTTTCGTGTGTGTGTGTGTGTGTGATGTTCATGTATGCTCATGATCTGAATTTAGATTATAGCACCCCATTGGGTGTCTCACAAGCACTTATAACTCCAGCTCTGAGTTCTTCCCTTTGGCCTCTGTGGTTTCCCAGAAACACACATATATAAATAAAATAAGTCTTTAAAATATAGAAGGGAAAAAAAGAGGATTGACCCTTATTCAAGACAGTACTTGATTTTGGGGCTTTGCAGTTTGAGGTAGAGAGAGGGCATGTTTATGCAAAGAGGGGAAGAAGAATCTTGCTCTTCTCTTTGCTT